>JAJAGP010002075.1:0-95750 GCA_025084515.1 Ancistrus triradiatus
CGTCCTACAACAAACTATAAGCACTACACTTGAATTGTTTCGTCAAAGAATATTAATTTATATATTTTAGTAGTATCTTAGTAATCAATTAGGTCATACGGTGTTAAATATTCACGCTCAACACCCAAGTATTTCCAAAGATCTCCTGCTTTCATGCTCATACTAACAAATCAAGCATTATATATTTAGCAGGCTAGCTTCTTTTTTGTCTAAGACTGATCATTCACTGCACATAAAATTCAATTTAATAACTTATTTAATCAAGAATGGGTAATCCAGGTTCAGCTTTCCACAGTGTATTAATGTTGACATACTGAGCTTGTGAATAATTAGCTTGACTTCAAACCAGTAGTTTGCTACCTTTACTGAAGTATTATATACTGTAATATAACTTCCATCCGTTTGCCTGTATGGTCATTTTATGAGAGCCATTGATTGCTTATCATAAAAACAGCAAACTTGTACAACTACTAATTATTGTTCCCTTGGAAACCCTGTGAGGCCAGTCTTTGTGTTCACTCTGAAATGCTGACTAATGGAGCATATCTGTCTGATGCTGCACTGCGTTTGATTTGTGTTTTACTGCCATTTTAATAAGCTTTCCAAACAGAGCCAGCACCAGTAGTCTTAGACGCTGCATTAGCTAAAATGGAAAATGTCTGGATATCAACTGGTTTCACCTCAAACTGCTTTAGAAATACCTGATGATGATGACTCATGTCTGTCTGAAACACTGTGCTTCCTAAAACCTTGTGTACTACGGCAGATTATACAGCGTGTCATGTGGTTCAAGAGGTTTGGTGTGACAGCAATGAATCTTTAAGCGGTATTTGCTACTGAAGAAAAAAATGCAGACATCAGACCATTGTTGTATATTTTTTAACTAATGTTTAGTGATGGCAAAGTGAATGGAGAAAGTGAATGAATTAACAGTCTCTAGTGCTTCACTCAACAGTAGGGGGTTTTCCAGCCACCAAAATTAGAAAAAAAAAACACACAAATATCGCAAAAAGAGTTTTACGCTAGGACAAGTTGGAAAAGTTCGAATTTCACTAAAGCCAAAATGTGATAAAAGGTGATGGAAAAGTGTTTTCCGAATAAATATTGACGTATCATTTACATGTACAGCATTTAGCAGACACTCTTATCTAGAGCGACTTACAATGGGTACAGTCTTACAATCCAAACAATTGTGGGTTGAGGGTCTTGCTCAAGGACCCAACAGTGGCAGCTGGGTAGAGGTGGGATTTGAACCCTGGACCTCCTGGTCCAGAATCTTAACCACTAGGCTACCACAGTCCCAACAATACAGTACCAAGCTGTAAGATTACGTTCCACATAACCAGACCAAAACCAAAACCAAACTGGTATTGTTACATTTAGATATGATTTAATAGCTGCCGGGTGAACAAACGCATACACAACACATTTCAGCCCAAAAGATCACAGCCATAAAAAGATTCTAAATGACTGTAAAGACTATGCCACTAAAAGCAAAGAAAGTCCTCCATTTTTACTTGTTTTACTGCCACCCCTAATCGTGGTATCTTTCACTATCTAAAGTAGTATTCGCAACTGTAGTGGACGGAAAACATTTCTTACTTCGCTTTTTTTTGCCGAAATTTTGTTAATGGGCATAAGATTTGTGAAACCTAATGTATCAACAACAATTATCAACATTTATCAAAAAAAATTCCCTACTCAGTTTTCAGAAAATCTAAGGTTTTAGACAAAAGCACCATAACCTACCCACTGTGTTTTGCTGGAAGTAAGTTTATCCTGGTGTTGGATAGAAGTACCATTAGTGGAAGTCAAAGTTTCTTTAGTCAGTGTTTAGATAAGCTTTGGTGGGTAGTTACTGAAAGGTTACTGAGACGGTGGTAGCCTAGTGGGTAAGGTACTGGACTAAGGAACAGAAGGTCCAGGGTTCAGATCCTTGAGCAAGACCCTTAACCCACAATTGCTTGGATTGTAAGATTGTATCAATTGTAAGTCGCTCTGGATAAGGGCGTCTGCTAAATGCTGTAAATGAAAGGGTGTTACTGAAAAGGAAGAGAGTTGAGATAAGAGATAAACTAACCCAGCTTGGACCCAAGAGTGCGAGAAGAAAGATGTATCATCACTCCCCACCTAACAAAATGCCTGCTGTTTGCCTATCTCATCTGTTTTTCTTTTCCTTGGAAAATACCTAACTAAACTAATCTTATTGGACCTTCATAAGAGAGTATGTTGAATGATGATGTAATATAGCCTCTTAGTACCGTTAACCAACTGAATCCCTTAGAGTATGCATGGAGGGCAGGGGCAGAAATCAAGCTTCCTGGGTGAGTCACAAAGGCATTGGATTAGACGACTGATTGGTTGGCCTGCCTACACCAAGTTTTGGTGTAGAGGGCCACTGTGGAGAAGTGTTAACAGTGGAACTGCTATTTCTTGGCAGAAAGGAAAGAAATTGCTAGAGCTATCAAGGAAACCCCACTAATAACAGCATCTTTAGGGAAAATAGTCGTCTAGATAGCTACATGATTAAATGCAAGATAAGGTGTAATGTGCCAAGACAACTAATAGCATTAGGCGTTACACTGTACAACGCCTGAAGAACAAGCAGTGACTTGATGATGATAATGATGACAAATGCTTTTATTTTACACACATTTCAGACAAAGACAAATCCCAAATGCATTGCTCTTCATTACATTTTCTCCCGACATAAGGTGTAACAACCTACACACTATGTCCAGAGTCCGCCATCTTTAGCTGTAACAGGAAGACATCTTCTCTTTGAATTCTGTCTACATTGTATCAAATGTGTACAAGTTTTGATACAACGTACACATTGTCGTCATACTATAACGACAAAAGCTTATGGACTTTCACTCTTCTGAGAAAATTTATCACAAGACTTGCATCAAATTATGAACCTGTTAGCAGTAAGTGTTCCTGAGATTAGAAGAAAACCTTCGGTTAGATAGCGTATATAAAGCATGCCTTTTTTCTGGTAAACTACATTTCATTTGTTAATAAACATCCATCCCTGCGTTTCAGGCCTGCAAAACATTCCACAAAAACTTGGGATGGGGCATTTTAGGTCTAGTAATGAGGTGAAAACTAAATAATGTAGTGATTTCAAACAGGTGATGACAACAGGTAATCATGATTTGGTACAAAAGCAGTATCCACGAAAGGCTGAGTCTTTGAGGAGCAAAGATGTATCTCCAGTTTATTAAGAAATGAATGAGAAAATTACTGAAATGTTTTAAAACTGTTCCTCAAAGAAGGATTGTAAGGGATTTACATATTTCTTCCTCTACAGTACATAATGTCATTAAATTATTCAAGGAATCTATAGGGCAAAGTCACAAGCCTAATTATTGGTTCATACTTTCTGCAGTAAAAAAAAGTAAACTGCTTTTTTCGATACCGTCCCAACTTTTTCTGATTGGGGCTGTAAATGTTGTGGATCACTGGCTATCAACTCCTGACCCACTGATTGCTCTGCATATTACATAGTGTGTATTACATCTGGCTTAATTACTTTAACTGCACTTTTAAGATTTGTGTGTCCTATGCACATAGAGATGTCCTATATTTGCTCATCTGATGATTGCTCTATATCTGCTTCTGTAAATTGTGCCATGTTCTCCCTACATCTCCCTGGGTTAATATGAAGTACGCCAGTGGTATACAATGTACCGGTGCCCTGATAAGGTTGTTTTCCAGCCTCGTGCACATTGTTTGCAGAATAGACTCTGGCCCAGATAAAGCAGTTATAAAAGATGATGATCTTTTGGCTGTTCTTACAGAACGTAGCTTTGCAATTTATGAATCAATAGCTACCCGACCAAGAGAGGAAAGCTGCTATGGTGGTAAATTACACTTATTTCTGTTGTAGCAAAATCATGTGTGTGATATTACAGAGGTGGGTGTTTTAGAAGACAGTGCTCAGACAGCTATAGAGCTACCAAAAGCAAACAGTGTAAGATTGGCACCAAATTCAGGAATATGTTATGACGTTGCCAAGATACCAAGGTTCACTAGACCAAAAAAGTCTGTTTAGATTACATGACTGTTGAAGAGTGAATATTGTGCAACAAGGCTTGCTTTATAAATGTAAATGCTTAATTAGAAATAATAATTCTTCAACCCAGCATTTGTTGAATCTTTGTCCTCCCAAGGTTTCTTCCTCATAACACTTAGGGAGTTTTTCCTTTCCACTGTCACCCAAGGCTTGTTCAATTTGGGATTGGCCTTAGGTATTAAAAGATAATCTAAAATTGTAGAGTTGCTTTGAAACAACGCTCCATTGTAAAAAGAGCTATAGAAATAAATAAATCTGACATCAGAACACTGCCACCTAACCCCCCAAGTGCTACAACAACGTGTTTACATGCAATTAATAATCCGATTGTAGTCAAATTTCTACAGTTATCTGATTATTCAAGTGCTCATGTATACAGCATACTCTGATCTAGAAATCAGATTAAGAAATCTGATAAAGAGAGCTGGATTTTAAATCCAGTAATTGGATTTCTCATAGCATGTATAACATTTACAACATTTAGCAGACGCCCTTATCCAGAGCGACTTACAATTGATACAGTCTTACAATTCAAGCAATTGTGGGTTAAGGGTCTTGCTCAAGGACCCAACAGTGGCAGCTTGGCAGAGGTGGGATTTGAACCCTGGACCTTCTGGTTCATAGTCCATTACCTTACCTGCTAAGCTTTCCTAATTTCAGTTGGTTTTCTCTGTCTGCGTATGCAGCAAGTCTAACTAACATGGTTGCCAGGTCTGCTTGATCTAAAGACTTGTCTTTGTCTGGGCTCCTTTTCCATTGAATGTGGCATTTTTTCTCATGGGATCTTTCAACACCGGAATTAAATGCTCCATCGAATTGAAGCGAAATGACTATCGAACATTTTGAGGACTCTCTGAAAAATAGTATATACTCGAGAAAATGAGGAATTTGATCATTTCATATTAAAGTTTAAAGTTTACATCACATATTTCTGTGAGATTATTGTCTTGTCTGGTTGCAAAGTAGAAATCTGATTATTTCCTGAGTCATGTAAACCTGCGGTTTCCTGTTGCATGAATACCCGTTGTTCGGATTACTGACAAAATCTGATTTTCTGCAGTTATTGTATTATTAAGTGCATGTAAACGCACTGAGTGTCTCCTTAAAAACTCTGAGACATGGTCCAGTGCTCCGTGATGCCCATCCTCCCATGATCCCAATGAGGATACAGTGAAGGTAAAGCCAGAAAAGAGCATACATAAATATAACATAAATGTTACACCTGTGTACAAAAAAATGCTCCATCACATTACATCACACCCTCACCCAAGACAATAGCTTTATTAATGTTAGCATGAATTCAACCAAAATGATTTATTGTTCATATTTTAATGTTTGTTTTCTTAAATGTTAATGTCAGTTGAGTATGTTCTTCTGCTGAATTTGTACTTTGCGATTGCAACAGCTTGTAAATTGCCAGCTGCGGTCCCACACTTTTTGTCCCATGCGCTTGCAGTAGTCTGGCAAACTCCAGTATGGGCTTTGCCAGAGGCAAGATGCCAATGTACAGTGGAGATATTTTCACATTTGTATAATAAAATAACAAATGTATGAGCTTAAATACTGAAAACATACGGTTGATTAGTAGTTATTCCACTTAACCAGCATAGTTTTATTTACTTTTAATGAGTAATTTGAGCTCATATCAAAGTTTTATTAGCCACGTTCTAGTATGTTTTGGTGTGAACTCATGCTTCAGTGCCAGCGAAATATACACAAGGTGTAAGACCTAATAATTACTTGTGTGCATCAATATGTATTTCTATCTCGTGCAGAAGATGTGCAGTTGCAGAAGACATCTAATACAGTGCTGAAATATTGCTATCTGAAGACAGAATAAAGAGAGAGCAAGAAGACAACCCAGACACCAACTGATTTACATTGACATTTACAGCATTTAGCAGACGCCCTTATCCAGAGCAACTTACAATTGGTACAATCTTACAATCCAAGCAAGTGTGGGTTAAGGGCCTTGCTCAAGGATCCAACAGTGGCAGCTTGGCAGAGGTGGGATTTTAACCGCTAGGCTACCACAGTCCGATGTTCTGGTTGAGATTCATTCTGCCAAATAGGTGCCATTTGCTTGCTGTAACCTAAAAATTAAACTTCATTTTCTATGTAGAAGAGCAGCAATGTTCTTTTTGGAGAGCAGTGTCTTTCTCCTTGCAACCCTGCCATGCACACCATTGTTGTTCAGTGTTCTCCTGATGGTGGACTCATGAACATTAGCATTAGCCAATTTACCCTGGGATCCTTCGTGACCTCGCTAACTATTACACGTCTTGCTCTTGGAGTGATCTTTGTTGGTCGACCACTCCTGGGGAGGGTAACAATGGTTCACATACTTTTGCCACTCACTAATATGTAATATTGGATCATTTTCCTCAATAAATAAATGACCAAGTATAATATTTTTGACTCATTTGTATAACTGGGTTCTCTTTATCTACTTTTAGGACTTGTGTGAAAATCTGATGGTGTTTTAGGTCATATTTATGCAGAAATATAGAAAATTCTAAAGGGTTCACAAACTTTCAAGCACCACTGTATGTAAAATTCTCATACAGCATTCTGATGTCTGCAGAAAACCTTTGTAACATCATAACTAATGGACTGTCCAGTTTGCTCAGAGAAAACCTCGGAGGTAACCTGATGTTACTGGGAGCTGGTCCATCACAGGGCGTCACACACGACACTCATCCATTCACGCTTTTTTATTACACGGCCACTGCACCAGAGCTGACGCACAATAAAGGATACATATGTGTGTGCATCCTTCGAAAACGGGCCAGATGGGAGAATTTCAGCAGACAGCACTTCATGCTAAATGCTTCTCTGCCTCTGAAACCACCCAAGTAGGAAGCAGCATGTGTTTTATTTCATGCACACTGTTTCAACACTAATCTAACACCTGAGCTAGCAAATCACAGATTTCACATCTGAGCCAGGTGTGTCAGAAGAAGACTCTGCAGGCTTATAGATTCCCAGGATCAGGGCTAGGCATCTATTATCTAAAACAAAACCCTTTAATTCCGACCCATTTGCTTTACGTCAGGCTCACTGAAGCTCAGCACTGTGCTCGGTCCTAGGCTCTGAACAAAAAAAACCTGCTGCTGATTCCTCCACTACAGAGAAAGGCAAGATCAGCTGAGTCACAGATTTGAGTTTTGTTTTGTTTTTTTTCCTCCTCTGTCTTTTGTAATAGCCTACGTCAGGTGAACCCAGGCAGCTCCACACAGATGAGTGATTATTAGTTCTCTGCCTACACTTTACAGGGGAACAGAAAACAGCAAGGAGCAGCACAGGAATATATGTCGATACAATTACTTATGCAGTATATATTTATACATTTAGCTACAAGCATATTTATTACAGAGATTGTCTGCAGGCACACACAGCTACTTATACTTGTTTCACCATTGCATTCTCCTACATAAAGCTTCTACTGGTACTTAATAAAATTGCCAATGAAAGTAAGAACCATGTAGGTACCCCTAATAAACTGGCAACCAGTCTCTCTATAATAAATATTTTATGGTTTAACCTTCAAATTGTAGCTCATTAGTTAATGTTCTCTACTGGTAAGAATTGTAAAGGTTGTTTAAATCCCATCACTGCCACCAAGCCACTGTTGGATCCATGAGCAAGCCTCTTATCAATTGTTTAGCGCTATGCTTGCATCTCCTGCCTTGCTTATTAAGTCTGAATGCAGTAGTCATACATAAAGCTGGGTACCAAAAATTAGTAACCAAAATAACACCAACCAAAGTGCCTTGTCAGGGAAAGTCCCAGTGCTTCTTTTCATTATTAACATAATGACCAACTGAAGGATTTTTACAAGAACAAAAAATAAAAATAAAATCTATAGTCAACTGTGTGTGTTTGTGTCTGTGAACACCATGAACATCACTGTAGCTTTTGGCTACAAGCTTTGGTTAAAAGCTAATGGTTGTGATAGGACTTGAACCCAGTTGTCAACAGTCTAGTACCTTAGAAACTGCACCAAACACAGTATATCATATATTTTCAGAATTTAATCCTATTTTTTTTTTAAAGCGTGGCCTCCATTGACTAGCTGCTCAATTCAGGGCACAGCAGTGGGTTAAACAAGTGTGCTGAGTCTCGAGGAAATTATGAGAACCGAAACAAATGTTTCTGGTCAAAATGCATCGAGAACAGAATTCGACGAGTTTTGAGGTGGCCGAGAACCAAGTTACTACTATACTGTAAAGGATATAAAGGAAAAAAGTACTTTTGAGCACAAAATGAAACTTTTGACCATAATTATTAGGACATTTCTATCCCTTCAATTTCACTTTCATGCTATTAATCATGTGTAATTCTTTAACATTTCTTAGGTTAATGATAATGAAAGATCTTGAAAGATCAATTTTTAGGTTCTTGAGGTTTGTTGGTATGAAAGTTACCCCTTGTGTATAAACCAAAGGCACTCTGGAGAGGGAGATGACTAATTTCCTGTTCTTTGTTGGTTTTGAGGTGTACTTTGTCATTTTGAAATATTCAAATTCAGCCAATTCACTTGGCAGAGACAAAGAACTCTGAAGGCAAAGTAGTCAAAATCCTGGTGCATTTGAGAATTCTTAATTTAACTTAATTTATCCCCTAAGGCCTACAGGAGTATCAGCAGCAAAGCAGCACCAAAACAGGAAATCAGTCTTTGTCTAATATAGAATATATCACTCAGTTTTATACACTCCACTCTCTGAGTTTTCAAACACACGTGATGTACAGATTCCAAAACTTCCTGTCTGATCACAATGTGCCAAGCATGAATTCAGGCACTTCCATCTGCAGCAGTTCTTGTGGAAGCTGTCCTTGGTAGCTTGTGGTTTCAGCTAATATTGAGCTTTCAAAAAAGAGGATGCAAAGATGCACTCAATTTTACCAGAACCACTTTTCATCACCTCCATTACAGTGTCATGCTTTGGACAAGAAATGGAATTTGAGGCAGACGTACGTGCAAGTGTTTTATTTGCAGTGGACAAACAAGGTGAAAAACAGAAGGTCCACTTGGCTAACAGACAAAGCTAACTAAGACACAGAAGTGGACTATGCTAACACACAGATTCAAACACACTATCTTACTACTTACAAACAAAAGGATAAAGTTCATGAGCTTAAATACAGACAAAGCTAACCTAAAAAATAAAGTCAACAGACAACCCTAGAAAATGGGCTACACAAACAGACAGTGCTAATACCAACAGACAGTGCTAATGCAAACAATCCAAAGGCTAATATAGACAGACAATGCTAACGCTGTCACCAGACAAAGTGCTAATACAAACAGACAGTGCTAAGACAAACAGGCAATCCCAACAAAACACGGAACACAAAACAGAACCACAATGAACAATAAGACAAAATAATATCAAACATCAACCACACAGAACATAAAGAGGCAAAAGAGACCAGGAGCAGAAGAGCACAACAAACTAGGAAACAAGGTGGAGTGCAGCCAAATGTCAGACAAGAGAGTGACTGGGATTGAGGGTACAAATAGGAGTGGCACAGCAGACTGTAATTGAGCAGCCTAGTGTGGAAGCCAAAAAGGGTCAAATGAGAACTATGCAGGATGATGCGGCTAATAAGCACACACCATCATGACATACAATCTTTCCCATCATGGTTAGACATCTACTGGGCTTCCTCCTCTTTAGAGTCTGTTGTTAGTGTGTTTAAATTATGCATATTTAATTACAGAAACCAAAGAGTGTTATTTTTTTCATACTTTAATGTAATTGTCATGTTATCATATTGACCTCTTATCAATTATTTAACCGTCATAGTTACAGCTAATTGGAACTTTACATTATTTATACTTTTGTTAAAGTCACGCTGAATCCTTTTACTCTCATTAAATTGTGGCGCCATGGTGTTCCTGTGCAGCATGCAGTGAATTGTATGGTAAGCCATGCTTATTATTTACTAATCCAAGTGAGCAAGATTGTTTTTATGTGCTTAGTAATCATGTCATCTGTGCATCATATACCCTACCAAAATGGAGGAAGACTAGTCTGAATAGCTTCCCTTCCCTCAGTCACCTTAGCCTTAGTACCATTGCTAGCTCTTGTAAGAGCTGATTTTAGTGCTTTTATTAACATGAAGCTTCTTTATGAGTGATTTCCATGTGTCTTGCTTTGCTTTGTCAGCGCTACAATATGAATTGTGTTTTATTGAAATTTGCAAATTCAGCTCATAAATCTCATATAAAACTGAAACTTTACTTCGAAACTGTACAAACGTTTAACCACAATCCTGTATGCTAAGATAACTAACTTACATGGCACTTGTCAGTAAACACAACAGGAGTTGTAGGCTATGTTTTGCACCTGTTAAAACAATTTTCTGAGCAAATGAAAGCCTGATCTAAATTATCCTTGTTTTCTAACTGTGACAAATGAAAGCTAGCTTATTTTAAGTTAGATAGCTGGCTAATGAGCTGAAGTGTAAGTGGAAGCTGAAGTCCACAAGAGAGGATCTAGGACCCTGGAAGATCTAGACAGATTTTGTATTGATTAGTGTCTTAGAATTTTTGCTCTGTAGCATTGTAGGAGATTCTGTGCTGTTATCTTGTTTGTTTTTTTAACTCATCTTCACTGAGGGTGATAGTTATTTTTGTAGCAGTTTCCAACACCATCGGACAAAGAGTCAGCACTGTTGGGCAGAAACCTGGAAAATAGCCATTTGGAGTGAGAAACCTGAGCCCTAGACCTACTATTATCCTTATTTGATAGCAATTGTAACACAGAGAAAAACATCACAGTGTTAAAAAAACATATCACAGAGCTACAGGATATATAGCTTTTATAGATCTATGGACTCATTCAAACTTGATCTATCATGAACTTTTTGGGGCTTGTAATTAAAACAGATTTAATTTGAAAAAAATCAGAAAAAAAGTCAGGACAGTATGGAAAATGCATATAAAAAACACACAGTTTCTAACATCTACTTGGAAAGAATTTGCATATTCCTCCCTCTACAGTGTATACTGTCATTAAATGATTCAAAGATTCAAGAGGAATTTCATCGCATAAAGGCCAAGGGTGCAAGCTTATGCTGAACACCCGTGATCTTCGATCCCTCAGACAGCACTGCATCAAGAACCGCCATTCATCAATAGCTGATAGAACCACATGGGCAAGGGGTTACTTTATCAAACCTTAATCAAGCACTACAATATGGAGTTACATTCACAAATACCACTTAAAATTGAACTGTGAAAAAAGGAACCTCACGTTAACCATCACACAGTGGAAATGTTTATAGTGGTCAGATGAATCAGTATTCCAGATATTTTTTTTTTTAAATGGGCACCGTGTCCTCCGCAAAAGGATGAACAGGAGCAACCAGACTGTTACCAGCAACAAGTCCAAAAGTCAGGCTCCGTCATGGTATGGGGTTGGGTCAGTGCCTTTGGCAAAGCTCATTTACACTTCTGTGATGGCAGCATTAATGCAGAAAAGTACATTGAGATCTTAGAGCAACATAAACTGCCTTCAAGACGTTATCTTTTTCAGGGATGTCCCTGCATTTTTCAACAAGACAATGCAAACACCACACGCTGCACACATTACAAAGGCATGACAACGGAAGACGAGGATACTGGTACTGGACTGGCCTGTCTGCAGTCATGACCTGTCCCTAATAGAGAACGTGTGGAGAATTTTTCAAACGGAAAATGTGACGACGACCCCGCACATCTTAAGACGTGTGTGCAGGAAGAATGGGACAAAATAACACCTGAAACATTAAATTGCATGGTATCCTCTGTGCCAAAACGTCTTTTAAGTGTGGTCAAAAGGAATGGCAGCATTTACAGTGGTAAAGACTTTACCTTTAACTTTTTTTGGAATGTGTTGCAGGCCTGAAATGCAGGAATGGATGTTTATTAACAAATGATATGAAGTTGAACAGACAAGACATGGAATATCTCAGGTCCATACTGTCTGCAATGAAATAAAAGACAAAGTCAATGTAAGAAACACTGTGTGCTTTTTTTTATATGGATTTTCCATACTGTCCCAAATTTTTTCTGATTTGGATTGTACTTTAATTTCATTTATATTTTACATTGTAAGATAAGCAGCAAATAATGAGTCTTACAAATAATGAGACCATGAATATTACTCAGTCTAAATTCTAATGTATTTATATGGTCATTGATCATTTTATACATTAGTGATCAGTCCATTGGATCTCATACAATCAAAGTTATAAGAAAACAAAGAAAAGCTAGCCTCACATTAACTGTATCTGTTTTATTTCCTCACAGGGCATAGGAAAGCATGTATGCTGAGCAGGGTGACAGTTCATCACAGGGCTGGGTGGTGGTCACTGTTGTAATCACTGACTGAGTTACATTTACATTGGGGGCAGCACAGTGGTGCAGAGTTTAGCTCTGTTGCTTCACAGCTCTTGAAACCCAGGTTTGATTCCCAACCCAGCCACTGCCTGTGAGGAGTTCTCCTCATGTCTGTTTGCGTTTTCTCCAGGCATGCCAGTTTCCTCCCACATAGAGTTGCTTCCTACCTTGCTCTATGCTACTTCAAACTTTCAAGGTGCAATCAACTGAAGGTTGCTTGTGGTGGTGCTGCAGTGCTGGTACTTGTACCTTGGACTTTCCGGTCCATAGTGGAGTACCTTAACTGCTGTGTCACCATAGTACCATGATCCCCTCATCCAGCCTTCCTTCCCTCAAACATGACCAACTGTGCCTACATGATACCCAGACTGGCTGGAAGGCTCCACTAGGACTTGAACCTGGGTTGTGGGCTAACAAATTACCACTGTGACCACGGTATACAGCTTACATCTTCAGTACTATTAAAATAAACTGAACTATGGTAATTAACAAAGCAATTTACATAAGCTGTTTTGAAGAACAAACAGGGTATGTTATTTCTATAACATCTTATTATCAGCACAGAAGCCATGACATTGTTTACCAGTCAAAACCAAGTACCGGTAGTCATGAACGTGTGAATGATGTACACATGTACTCTGTCCTGTGTACTCAGGACACAGTATAGTTTATATCAGATGCAAAATGATGCTTTTACAGAATTTACAGTGTGTTCATTTCTCTGCTGTATATTGAATATGGCTCCAGTGTATTTTCCTTAACTGTTTGTTGCTTTTTTTATCCCGTCTGTGTTGAGCTCATGTCCAAATTACACGAAATGTGTGTTCTTAAGGCAGGACAAATGACTTGTGATGAGCTCATATCCAAATTACATGAAATGTGTGTTCTTAAGGAAGGACAAATGACTTATTATGTATTATGAGTATAAAATGGACATGGATCATTAGTATGTGTTTGTATCCTAGGGCTGGAGTGTATCTGTGTGTGTGTGTGTGTGTGTGTGTGTGTGCAGGCATTAGTGCAGGCATCATTTGACCTGTGATGGACCCTATCTTTTCTGCCCATTAATAGTGTTCCCTCATAAACTTGCATTCCCACTCAGCACCAGAGGTGTAATTGACTTCATATAGATGTACAATGAGTATACTTATTCTGCCAAAATGTCAGCAATAATTAGTTTATAAAATCTATTGGTTTTGAAAACATTTGTTTCAAATATAAATTTGGAAGATGATGCTATTAATGACCAGCCTGATACTTCCAATGAGCCAAAGCTTTGTCACCTTTAGCACTGGAAAGGCAAAACGAAGTCAGTACTTTAAATCAAACATCCTGGGCTCTTAATGGATTCACAACTTGACTGGAAAGCAATGGCACTGAAGATCAGATTTACTACCATCAACAAAAATTAACTAAATCAACTTCATCCCTCACAAAGACATCATTTTCTGGTGTTAAACTCGGCATCTTTCATTAAACACCATCCCTTACTCAACGTTCATTCATCTGACAGGTCTGTTATCTGTAAGTCCAGCTCTAACCCAGAGAAGCTGCTGATGCTCTGTAACTCTGCCTTGACATTTCTGACTAATAAGATTAACATTAAGAGCTTCATCATACAAATGTATAACCACTAATCAAATGGGATCCTAGACTTTGGTTCTAACACCGGGATGTCACTCCGATTTGCTTCAGTAAGTAGAATAATCTTAGTAACAGCCTGCCTTATAAACCCCACCCACTTTATTTACTCAATGTAAATAAACTTTCTTTTTAATAAATTAAAACTTACCAATAGATATATTTGTGTTTATTGTCTGTATAATAAAGAGTTATTGGTAATTTTGTTCCTCGACTGTTATGACTGAAGGCCATAATCTGATGATGATGTTTTAGCAGTGGGGTGCTGATAGAGTGGTACTATTTTATCTCACGAGATGTTGATAAACAAATAGTTTTTCCTCTTTATCTTAATATATAACTATAAATGGCGAAAACAGAACTGTGGTATAGTCGCAACAGTACACTTGAGGTCGTGCTATAGCATGAGACATTGGCACAGGTGTGCTGCGGTCATCAAGTCAAGTCAAATTTATTTATATAGCGCTTTTTACAATGGAGGATTGTCTCAGAGCAACTTTACAAGTTTAGATTATTTTCTAATATCTACATCCAATCCCAAATTGAGCAAGCCTAGGGCGACAGTGGCAAAGAAACTCCCGGTCGTGGTCGTGACAACCTGCCAGTGTTAGGCTCTTGAGTGAGTCCCTTATTTCTTTCATGCTTAGTCTGTGTCATAAATTAGGGTGTTTTGGAGACAAATATGTCCACCAAATGTATGTAGAGTACAGTACTGTGCAAGAGTCTTACTCCACTGTACCACCATTAGATTTGTTGTTTTAGCAATGGTATAGTGACCGTATGTAATTATCTCCAGTTCCTGCTGTGTGAACACGCAACAAAGCGGGCACGGTCCTAAGAACTATGAAAAACCTCCTCCAGTGTGAAAGCGCCTATTTGCAGCGCTCTGTTCCAATGGAGTTGAGCATTATCAAATTTACATATAGCAATTGACTGTGCTCTGATCCAGTGCCAAGGGCTTTGTCAGACTGACAATACTCTAGTGCAATGGCATTGGGAGGTGATCATAATTTAGGGGGGCTGTGCCACCCTTTTAGATATGGCCCTGCTGGAACCAGTACAGGAATTCACTGGTCACAGGCCCCAGTACACCCTAGACAGTCCATCAGTCCATTTGAAGGATTATATAACCTGACATCGGTACCTTCATCTTGCAAACCCCAGCCTGGACCCAGGTCCTGAGAAACTGCTGTTTCCACAGATGGCTCTAAGCTGAGCCACAGGAGCTCCATTAGATAAATGCTGTAAATTAAATAAGCATAAACCTGGAGTTTATGAAGTTGTCATGCCTCGCAACCTTTTCCCTGCATTCGTCTCCGCTTTGGGCGATCAATACTACAGCGCCCACAATCCTCCGGTGGATCACATGACTGTCGCTGACCAATCCGGGAGCCCTTTTCAAACCACAGGCGCCAGATTGTTTATTGCCAACACCTGGGCTACACTCTTTATAAACTCGGTTGTTTGAGACTCTCTTTTGAGTATCGTCTCGGTTCGGCCTGAGCGTACCGAGCGATTTCCATTCCTTGTGGTTCTCTGGCATCTTCTGTTTTTTGCTACCCGTTCTAACAGGTTGTTTTCGCGGCATCTTACAAGTGTTCCAAAGCTCTTCCTTCCTCGTGTTTCCCCGGGCATTTATCCCGTTGTTTCTTTTCCTGTTTTTGTTCGGTTTGTTTTTGTTCTTTCACGTGTGTTGGGTGGATTATCTCTTAATAAACTTCAATGCCACTGGAATCTGCGAGCGTCTCTCTGCCGTTCGTCTGCCCGCTCGTTACAGAAGTGGTGAAAGTGCTTTTAGGTTTGAGTACTCACATTTGAACACATGATAAGAACAAGAAGGTAAAGACCTTTTCAGGCCTTTTCTGATTTTTAACACCTATATTAATGCCTTCCTTCACCCTAAGTCTGAAACTGACAGGCTGCAACACTGCGTAAAATTTTTATATGGAGCCTGCTCTAATTTCTGCGTTGTTTGGATTCTTTAAAATCAGGCTGAGCAGTCCGAGCTCGGTTGTCAGGAAGAACAGCTCATCCTCCTAATAGCATGACACAAGTGCTTATAGGACGAGGAACACGCCGACTATAAAAACATAGATATTAAAGAAAATATCTGGTGGAATGTAGCTGAAAGGCTGGGGAATGATGGCAAAAACTTCAGAGTGACTGTATGGAACCATTTTCTTGTTTATCTAAGTGCATTCTAATCTGTTGATGGCCACAAAAATACAAACTATATACAAGCTTCCTGCGCTAATCTTTGCTCGTGTCTTTTTTTTTTAAGTGGACGAAAGGACACGGCAAAATCTATGTGACGCATTAAGAGGAGGGAAATTAAAGAAAGTAAAAGTAGAAAGAGAGTTTTTAGAGTCTTTATACAAAGAAACGCATCGGACTTGGTGTGAAGGTCCCACTGCGTTAAAAATAGTACTCGGTGTGAACAGACCTTAAGAGCATCAGATCTTTGTTGGGAAGTTCGTATGGAGCAAACATGTAAATATTACAGATCTTTTCCAAGCTCTCTGTGGCATCTTTCAAAATATGAAGTCTTACGTGAACAACATTGCTTTCAACATGGAGCACAGAATTTGTTGGAGTGGCATTGATTCCCAAGCCTTATAGCCACTACTGAAGGACTAGCACTGCTAAGCACCTCCGCCGTGCACCAGCTAGTGTCTGTGTGCATATCTGTGTGTGTAACCGTGACTGTCTGGTAATCCCATCTGTGTTTTCTGTTTTCATCACAAAAGGATCATCGTGCATTACTCCTGCTCTCCCATATGTCTCCATATTATCTGCCTGGGAACCACAATATTTAGACAGAACATAATCAGATTGATCTTGAACTGTGGCGTGTATGCGTGCACGATTGTGTGTCTGTGACAGAAATATGATAAGAGTAGGGTTATTCCATTAGCGTGCGGGGAGAGATTGATAACACTCATCAGTCAAACTGAGAGAGAGGCATGAAGGCACTTTATTTATTCCGCACATTAATCTAACATAACAATCTCTCTAAGAGCATCTCTCTACCTGTTCATCTCTTTTCTCTCTCTTCTCTGTGCTTTATATTCTCTCATTATGTCTTTTTCTCTGTCGCAGTGGTTATACAGGTATGTGTCACACTTTATTACACTGTGTATGACACAATTCCATTTCTCTGTGTTTGTCTCACACACTCACACCAACCTCCCGAAGGGAGACAGACCTAATATTGCTGATGACATCACCTGTGTGTGTGTGTATGAATTAGGGTGCGCTGAAATTTGAAATTTAGAGCTTGTAATTAGCTTTCTCCACTCTGCTGCTTCCCAACATGAGCATTACATCTCTGTGTGTGTATGTGGTCATGTTTATACATCGCTGTGGGGACCAAATGTCCGAACAAGGATAGAAAGATCTGCCATTTTTTTTAAAGCTTTGTCTGGACATTTAGTTGGTTCCTACGAGGAAAAAACTGCAACTTTTTTTGAAAAATCTATCCATCATTAGAGATTATTATTAAGAGACATTATGCAGTTGATAAGACTGAATTGAGAGGAAGAATAATAGTTTTGCACCATGTTTGTGATTACAGCCCAGTGTGAGTTTGTGTGTGATTTCATGCATAGGTGTGTGTTCTTCTTTTACGCCTTTAAACCTAGAGGTAAAGTGAGTGGATTAGGGTTAAACCTAGAGTTAAATTTGTCAGGTTAGTGCTAAACCTAGAGTTAGTGTGAGCTAAGGTTAGTGGGTTAGAATTAAACCTAGTATTAAACATAAGGTTAGGATAAGCAAATGTATATCTAGGGTCATGGTTCGTGGATTAGTATTAAACCTGTGGTTAGGATTAGTGGGTGATAGTTAAACCTAATGTTAGAGTTTAACCTAGGGCTAGGATTGTTACACTTAGTGGCATGGTGTAGTGGCTTGCTGTTATACCTATGGTTAGGGATAGTGGGTTAGTGTTAAACCTAGGTTTATGATATTTGTTATGTGTAAAGTGTAAATTGGAAACTGAAGGGAACCAGCAAACACATTTAAGTTCAGTGGTACCAAACCTCGGTACTCTTTGGGTTTAAGTCATCCAGAATTGCATGTCAATGATCCCAAAAATGACTACCAGATAAATTTTTTCCCATGGGAAATATTGCAAATTTATGAATTGTTCCAGACTCTCAGAAAATCCACACTGTATAGGCACTATATGAATAATGGAGTTGTGTTGTATACTTCAACACTAAATATACACAGACAAAAATAAAAAAAAACATATTAGATGAATACAAGCACTATCTTTTATTATAAATCCACCGAAAGAGAATGGACACCGGAGAAAAAGGAAGCACGGGGAAGGTGGAGGGAGGTGTGAGCCAAGACTGTAAAACAGGATAAGCCAACCGACACAGTAAAAGCGACGGGCCTCTGAAAAGCGACACAAAAATCGAAGTAGGATCGAAGGATTAGCCGGGTAGGCAGCAGCAGTAGAGCAGACAGGTAAACGACGTACAAAACGCCGACAAACGGAGGGGAGCGACATAAACAATTATCAGGGGGGCCAAGCAACGACATGCCGAAAGGGCGGGGGCAGCAGAAAAGGTCGACAGAAGGACGCTGACGGCGGTGGAGGCCCGACGTAGGATAAGATGACTAGCGGGTCGGCGAGAACTAGGCGGAGGGAACCGCAGCGGAACTGAGGCAAGAGGCAGCCTAAACTACCGCGCGGGGGTAGACAACCTGGAGGAACAGAGTATAAGCAAACACTACTCCGGCCTCTGCAAGGCCAGCACAATTGGAGCGAAGCAAACGAAGAGAGCCGGGGGCAAAAACAGATAGGGAACTAGGTCGCGAGAACGCCGGAAAGCGACTAGAACGCGATCTAGGCCTGGGACGGGCGCGGGCTCAGAGACAAAAAATGCAAGCCAAGCAAGATAGCAAGTGACGCCGGTCAGGGTCTACAAAAGAAGGACATGCCGATCAAACACGGGCTGCACAGACGGTTGCGCCCCACGAAAGAGCCCGCGCACACGGCCCACACTAAGCAGCTAAAGAAACAGACAAAAGAAAGAGGACAACAGAAAAGCCGTGGGCACGATGACCAACACCGCACCCAGGGAAGGGTAAGGATGCGGGTAGAACGTTACGGTATGGAGGAGAGCCCAAGCGCCATAAAGGCCGAACAAGGACCAGGACAAGAGTGGGTACACACGAAGAGACCAGATGCTAACACGAAAGCCGTGGACGGGAACGCACACCAAAGCGCAGGGCCCCGCGGCCCCACCATGGACGATCCCGAACAAATCCAGTAGGCACCGAACAAACCAGAAAAAAATGGAAGAAAGCGGGGACCGTTACCTGAGGTGAGGAGGGCGACCCAGCGTCACGAATACAACCCAGGACAAATCTATCATAAAAGGAACCATGCAAAGGGCTCACCCGAAAGAAATCTGTAAGGGGGAGGAAGCCCCCGAGGCAGTAGGGCCAAGAAAAAAAAACAGGGAACAAGGGGGCAAAAAAAATTGCGGTGGAACAATCCACGACAGAAACACTAGGAAGATAGCTCCACGATCGAAACCAAACCACAAAGGCACATACAGGGGGAACGAAGATACACACACACCAGCAAAACCTTCAAGCCTGGCACGACACGCCACGGCGTGGCTAAAGAACATAGAAGGCTCGACGTCGAATGCACGACAAGTAAGAGGAAGAGGAAGACGATGAACACATTAAACAAGGGGGAGCGGATCAAAAAGAGGCCCAACTGAGTGGGTGGAAAATATGAACGAACAGGAGGGGGGAGGTGGAAGGAGAAAAGGTCGGTCGACAGGATAAAGGTGACAACAGACTATCGGACGGGTGAACGGGAGGGTGGCAGGTAAAGAGTCGATTAGAACAGCGATATACAAACCGGGACGCATATTAGAAGTGACGGGGCCTGCAGAGGAACCCTAAAGACAAATTGGCAGAAAAAGTAAGAACAGACCGAGACATCACAGACCATCAAGACAACGTTGAGGGGAACCCGCCAACCTCCTTCACGGGCGGTGGATGGGGAATGTGTATCAGGTCAACGAGAGTCAGAAGATGACAATCAACGGGTTTTCACAGCTACCTCAAGAAGAGGCCTGAGAAAGGTGACAAACACCCACCGACAAACCCAATGCGGGACAAGGTGGGGACGACGACGGGGTTAACCAACGGTCCCTCAGAGGCGAAGCAGAAGAATCGCCACCCGCGCATTGACTAGTCCCGAACAGCAGGCCCCGGACACAATTGATTGGACCGGCACCACATGAGTCAGGGGAAACGTAGCGCAACGGGTAGGAACAAGTAGTGGGAAGGGAGGGGGCGCTCACACCGGAAAAACAACACGAAGCGCACCCCACGAAAGAACGACGCGCACTCTAGGGAGACGACGACCTACAAGTAAAGAGGACAAGGAGGCGTGGACGACCGGGGTCCGAAGTGGCATTTAGAGGACAAGGTAAGTGGAGAACAACGGGAAGGGACGCGCGCAAACCACAAAGTACGGACCCCACATACAACCAGCCACGCAAAAGAACGACCAGCTCGGAACGCCAGCTCAGGGGGGGCTGACGAAAAAATAGACCCTAAGCGTACCAGGAGGGAGCGGCGACACAGCACAACTTACACACACGAACGGGAACAAGTGAAGCCTCGAGATGCAGAGATGGGGACGGAGCGCGGGCCAGGAGAGGACCCATCGAGTGCCGCCCACCACTGCTGGACTCGGAACCGACCCCGCCCCGCGAAATCACCGTACCCGCGTAGAACGAGGACCCAGGAGTCGGGTGGCTGAATGAAATGAAAAAGATAAAGAAACAGAGGCCAACGCACCAGGAACAGAGGGAGAGAGATCGAAACAGAACGGCACACGAACACTACTTCCCAGTGAATGAACCAAACCTCGAACACTGCAGGGAAACCATCCAACCCGAGACGCCTCAGGAAGAAAACACGTAGGTGGGGGATGGGAAGTGTGGTTCGGAGGGCGGCAAGATGTCAAATCAAGGCGCGGGGTGGGACCAACGGGGGAAGGCTAATCGCTACCTCGGAAAAGACTTCGCCGAATCACGCACAAGGCAGACCTACGACAGTGCAGAAAAAAAAGAGGGGGAATAGAAGATGACGGACGGGAAAAGGATGAGGGGGAACGCATTGGGTAAAGAGTGCATTAAACCCGGGTGCGCGTGCTAATGTAAGAGAATGTGAGGGATCGGGGCCGGCGCCACCGATACCCAACACACGGCAGGCCGAGTCCGGGCTGCACAGGCCCGGCCGAACAAACAAGCAGAGAAAATGCAAGAAATGGCAGCGCAAAGGAAAGGACGAAAGAGGGATGCGGATCAACAGAAAGACCTAGCCCAGGAGCAGACAACACGGAGACGAGGTGGAGACTACACGAGCCCCCCACGACCGGACGTACACGAAACCAGCCGCAAAAGCCCGGCCGTGGTACCCGGATAAAAAACCCGAAAGGAGGCCCGACGGGAGGTATAGTGCGGGGCGGGATGGCCAACACGGTTATCAAAAAGACGCGAAGAGGGGGGGAAGGACAGTGGTCAGCGGACGAGCGCTCGGGAGGGATCCGTACAGGCCTCGGACGGACCGCGGGCACATGCACGCGGCTGGCACCACTGCCATACGGGAACCACAGAGCGGACGCATCCCAGCGAAAACGCAGACAGGATAAGCAACAAACGCGGAAGCCCCACATATCACTAGGGTATCTCAGTGGCCCAAAATCTAGCTAGTAAAACCAAGGTTGGAGTGTGTGTAGGCCGGACGTCACCGGCGGTAAGTGCCCGGATGGAAGTACTAGCAGTGACACCCAGGACTCCAGAGGTATAAGGGAGTTATCCAGAAGGTCGAGGGAACTCGCCCAGCCAAAGCAAATAGAACCACCCCCGCGCAAGCGACCGGCCCGTGGGAGCACCGCCACGAAATAATATCCACGTTAAGGGGTACAAGGAGGGATGAATGAGCGACGTCATACAGAGAAGTAGAGAGGATCGAAGAAGGCAATGGAAGAGGGCCTTAGATTCTAGTCGTGTTCTCAATGTTTTCTTTTTTGGTTGGCTGTTTATCACTAACCTTCTTAGGACCCCATGGTGGTCTTATTTGCACTTTAGAGATATACAGTAAATGTTCTAAACGCATGAGCACATAAAAACTATAAGATAAGTGTAAGTTCCCATTACCGCTGGGTTATGGTTTAGCCGAGATCTGCACTGAGCGAGCGCTATTGGGAGACTGACATGTCCTCCTATGTTTTGGCTGGAAAGGGCATGAGTTGCACATCTTGACAAGTTCTAGTAAGTGTGCTGAGTGTCAAGCAAACAACCAGTGCAGATGTTTTTTTTTCTCAACACAATGCATCAAGAACCAAATTCCATGTGCTGCAAAGTGGTCGAGTGCCGAGATATGACTGATCATTCTGAAGGAAAGGGATTTAAGCTGAAATCTGTAAAAAGAAAGGTAAATATCATATTTCAGATAAAGAGATTGGGTGGACCATCTCCCCTGTAGTTTGTGAATGCCGTTTTGAGTCCCTCATTGTTGGCAGACACCAGTTTGAAAGTCAGTCTATTGTTTCTTTTCCCCACCTTTTATTTAGTCCCTGGCTATGCCTGTGGTACCTTGAGAAAGCCTTATCAACCCAAGGCCCTAGGATGAAACCCCATAAGTGCACATTAACATAACGTCAGAAGAACACACTCTCTCTCCTTCCTCCTTATATAAATGTATATGAAGAATAATAACACAGAAACATTTACTATTATAAAAGTGATATATTCACACATTCCTCTTTGGTAAACTCCCAAAGCTGGTTTAGCTGCCAGTGCTTCCCCAGTAACTGGCTTCCCCCTTGTGGTTGAAACCAGTGCCTTATTGCCACTCTGCATGCTGGGTCCAAACTCGCCATCTTGTCACATATCTAGGTAGCTGCTCATGCCTTTATCCCTGGCCCTCTGTCAAATTTTGTTTCACACATGCATGAATTGTTACATACACATGCTCCACAATGTTGTCTTGTCCCGATATTGCCTCTAATACTGCCGGTATTGAAACCATTTCATATTTTTATCTGTTTATCTAAAACATAGATTTGTGTCTCCATGTTTATGCTGTGGTCTCATCGTTACAATTACTTTCTTGAATGCTGTTAGTTGCCTTGTATATTTTGCATTATTGGCCATGCTTGTTTGTTTAATTTGAGCAGCTCATGGCTTTTGTTGATAGTAATTTGTCATGACACATGCTTATGTTGTTTGTGAAAGAATAATCTTAAGAATCTTAAAAGAATATTAGTGATGTGTTGTCGAGCTTGGGTTGCCGCCTTTGTCTCAAAGCCTGGACACTAGTAGACTGAATGCCTACTAACTAACACATGCTAACTAACACAGTTTGGAAATCTTGAAGGTGTACACCAACCACATGATTGAAGGAGGAAGAGATCTATAAGTGTCTCTACTCTCTCTCAATAACTGTGGGTTATGTCTCAGGGGTGTTTATATTTGGCAAATTCCAAATCTAGAATTTAGCTTCTAATACAAAGGGTGTCTTAAAGGAAATGTACACTACTTGTGTGTGTAGGACTGTGGTAGCCTAGTTACTGTATTATGGACTAGAAGGTCCAGAATTCAAATCCCACTTCTGCCAAGTTGCTCCTGTTGGGCCCTTGAGAAAAGCCTTAACCCACAGTTGCTTATATTGTATTATAGTGATGTAAATTATAATGACATAATGATGTAAGTGTGTGTGTGTGTGTGTGTGTGTGTGTTGGGGTAGATCAAGTTTAGATATATCATTGTGGATATATCATTGCTCACCGTTCTCATGATCATGTTGGCCCAACCAAGATGAGATTCTTGCGTGGAGCCCCAGATCGAGGGAGATTTATCAATGGTCTTGTATATGTATTCATTTTCTTACAATTGCTCCCACAGTTGATTTATTCACGCCATCCTGCTTGCCTATTATAGATTCACTCTTCCCAGCCTGGTGCAGGTCAATTTTCTTCCTGGTGGCCTTAGGCAGCTCTTTGGTCTTCGCCATGGTTGAGTTTGGAGTCTGACTGTTTGAGGCTGTGGACAGGTGTGTTTTATACAGATAACGAGGTCAAACAGGAGCCATTAATACAGGTAACAAGTGGAGGACAGAAGAGCTTCTTAAAGATGAAGTTACAGGTCTGTGAGACCCAGAAATCTTGCTTGTTTGTGGGTGACCAAATACTTATTTTCCACCATAATTTACAATTGGATTTTTATTTCTCATTTTGTCTCTTCATAGTTGGAGTGCACCTTATGATGAAAATTACAGACCTCTCTCACTCTAACTTTCTAAGTAGGAGAACTTGCACAAATCAGTGGGCTGACTAAATACTTTTTTGCCCCACTTTGTGTCCATGGAAAGTCCCTGCCAGGATAGTGAGACAAACGTGTGTGTGTGTGTGTGTGTGTGTGTGTGGTATAAACAGCTGACATTTTGAAAGAGTAGGGGGGTTGTCTCAAGGGAACAATGAGAGAGAATGTGGTCATATTATGATAGCCTTCACTATTCCCTACTGAAGCACTGTCACTGCCACAGACACAGAGGACACACACACAAAGCTGTAGTTAAATTTTGTTATGTCTACATCTAGCCCTAACCACAATCCCATTGGCCAAAAGAAGTTGTTTGCCTTTTTTCAAATAAATGCTGCTTACGTTACAAACAAAAACAAACTAGATAACCTGCTGCCAAACGTCTCCATATATTGAAGGTTTAGGAACGACACTATCATCATGAGGGCAAGAGACAAACACACATACTCTCTCTTTCTCCCTGATGTGTTAAACAATGGATAGCTTAATGAGTGGTGCTTAGTGATCATACTGTATTAGACAAGGACTCATAAATACATTACAGCCTCTCTCTCTCTCTCTCTCTCTCTCTCTCTCTCTCTCTCTCTCTCACTCACTCTTTTTCCAGCTGCATTTTGTCAGGTTGTCATTGTAATCTCAAGTGTATGCACACACACACAGACACACACATACTCGCACGCACATTGCTGTTCCGGACACCTCTGTGGGCTGCCCTTTGTTCTTTGTTCCCTCGATCAATATTAATAATAAGCAGAAAGGATGAAGGCTTAATCATAATCAATAAGGGCTGTATGCAGCTCGGACAGATGAGACGAGGACAAATCATCCACGCTGACAGCTGGGCTGAGCTACAACGAGCTTCTGTCTTAAATGTTTAATTATCTGAAAGGAATATTTCAGAACAAAATAAAAGGCACATCATGTTCCCTCTAGCACAAGTGTAATCAATCCACTAATACACTTTGAAGTTGTCTTTAGTTGTCTTGATAGCTACAAGTTGTAGGTAGCTAACACATAATGGAACACATCCCGCTGGTTGAGACTGCGTACAGTAAATTCAGGTTTCTTTAACCAACACTATACTTTCCTTTATGAACAATATAGCAGCGCATTTGCCCAGTGGTTCTCTTGTGTTTTCTTGTAAGGCTGTGGTTACAATAGTCATTTGCATTCCTCCTCCATCTGCGAAATAGTTGGTTTGGGAAGATTGGCAATGGAAACAGTAATGCATTTTGGTGTGGTTAGCATAGCCATGGATAGCGATGATGCAGTGAGACTGGGGAGACGCTAGAGAGGTGTAACCAGAAAAAGTACCAAAAAAAAAACAGAACTACACTGTCACAACTAACTTCGTACCAGGCTACATCATTTCCTCCATTTTGGATGTATGGTGCTCAGTGTTGGACAGTAAGTAAGTGAATGCAATTCACTACTGTACTTACGTAGTTTTTTCGTGTATCTGTACTTTACTGAAGTATTTCCATTTTGGTGACTTTTTACTTTAACTCCACTATTTTTCAAAGTCACACATCTTACTTTTTACTCCACTACATTATTTGAATTCTATCATTCCTTGGCTTATGTGTGCATAAAACTGTAACATCTGCAAAGGAAATAAGCCAGAAGCAAGCACATCAATCACTGTAAAGTCAGCACGGTGTTTTGAACTTATGACCTGTTGTACTAACTAACAACATTTTGTTAAAAGATTGGTGTACCAAGAGTGACACTAGAGTCTCACCTTAAAGGTAGTTGATTAAGCAAGAATGTTGTTATAAAAACGATACTAGGACATTCAGACCATAATAAATCGTGGTATTTTATAATACATTTTGGTACTTAAATACCTATGGAGGCAAATACTTTTGTACATTACTCAAGTGGAGCTCTAAAGGGAGGACTTCTACTTTTATTGGAGTAATATTTTACTTTGGGTATCTCTACTTTAACTCAAGTACATTGTTTGCGTACTTTGTCCACCACTGACGGTATTGCTATACAAACCCCCAGCCCTTCAGGTTGCCATGGCTAAAGCAGTATTGCTATTGGTCAAGAACGTGAATTTAAGTGTCACCAAACTTGAACTCAGTGTGAAGTTTAGCTTGCGACATGTATTTGTTCCACATGATTGAACCCAAAATTGCTCATCACAGCAAATTCCATTAAATTAATGTGATTTTGCTCATAGAAATTGCTGATGAAAGCTGTACTTAAAGCTGTAAGTGAGGAGTACCATCTCCCTTTTCTCCCAAACTGGCCTCTTTCAGTACTCTCTGTCTCATGCATGACCCCTACACCAGGCTGTTGAAGGCTGTTGGCCACTGAGTGCCTCCATAAATACATAGACATGTATACAGGGGGAAGGAGCTTGCATGGAGGTACTTGTTATGCGTCCAATATCCATCTGCTTCAGTCAGTCAGTGGGAGCCACTGTTGGAGCAGCAGATAGAGGAATTCTTGCTCAGCCAGGAGTCTCAAGGTTCGAACTGAAGACTCTATGGCAGTGGGCCAGCACGTTAAGGTGCATTTGTAATTGTCGTTCAGTTCACTTGGTCCAGACCAAAGCAGAAAATGATGTTGCCTTTTAGTCCTAGTTTGCTTAACATTGACATTCTTAACATCAAACCAAAATATGTAAACAAAAGCCATATGAATAAATGAAATACTAATTGAACAGCACTTATGACATTTTGCCATCCAACTTGCCACACTTTCATAAATTCTAGGCGCGCTTGTCTAATCTTGTCTCATCTTCTATTCCACTTATCCATTTCAGGGTCACAGTAGCAGATGCCCAGGCATCTCTGGTCCCTGCAACGTCTACCAACTCCTCCTGGGGATCCCTAGCCACTCCCAGGCCAACCAGGAGATGTAATCCCTCCAGTGGATTCTGGGCCTACCTCCGGGGCCTCCTCTCAGCTGGCTGTTTCTGGTTCACCTCCAGTGGGAGGCATCAGGAGGCATCCTTATCAGATGCCTAAATCACCTCAACTGGCTCCTCTCAATGCGAAGAAGCAGCGGTTCTCCTCCTCCAATCACAAAGTTTTCCCAGCAACCCACCAGAGAAAGCTCATTGGGCTGCTTGTATCCGCGTTCTTGTTCTTTTGGTCATTACCAGCTTATGATGATAGGTAAGAGTGGGGACGTAGATTGGCCGGTAATTTGAGAGCTTTGCTTTATGGCTCAGCTCCCTCTTCACCGCTATGGTCTGGTACATCGACCCAACCTACAGTTGATATCTCAATGCCTCTTCCCCTCACTCGTGAGCAAGACCCCAAAGTACTTGAACTTCTCCACTTGGGGTAGGTTCTCATTCCTACCTGAAGGGAGCAGATATTTCTTAATGTGCTGGTATTTTTACCAAATGATAACTCACAAGGAGCTCCTACAATTTAATTAATATGTTTTTTCACACAAAAGAAGGGAGATGCTGTAAGCAGACAGCAGTTAGGAGACATGTATCAATGTGTACTGAGCAACTTGCCTCTTTTAATAGGAAGAAGCAGGTATGCTTGAGTATTCTGTTTTTTTGAATGAAAGAATCAAGTAGTTCTTTAATATAATCAGATTTACATTTGTTTGATAACTGTTACACCAAGTTATACATGTTATGTTAAATCACATGTTGTAATGGTCACTTTTTGCAGAGTTACTCCCTGTTATTGGTTAATTTACATGTTTTCGGTTGTGCTGTGTTTATACATTAATCGAAATGCTCCAGAGTTAGTATGGACACGGGCCGAGACCCATCTATTCAGGGAGTCTCCATTTGTTTGGTGCACACTGAGGTTTGGATGGTAGTGTTCACACTTGTTCAAATGAGCCTCACTAACAGAGCAATCACACCTGCATTCATTTTAACTGAACCAATCCTGCCAAGTGTGAACACGCCCTTAGTCTGCTGCACCATCAAAGCATTTGTCAGGTCTGTCCATCTACACTAGCATTCAAAAGACTGGAAGAAATTACTTTGAGTTTTAATGAAGAAAGTATTCAATTGGAATGATCATCAGTACATTAACAATGTCATAACCTACCATTCCTGTTATATATACCTGTTATATGTATCAATACATCTTCCATTTGCAGCAATTACAGCTTTGCAGATGTTTGGTATTCTAGCTTTCAGATGCTCTCTAGCATTTGTAGCTCTGCCCAAAGGTATGACAGCTTGTAATCCATCATCCAATGCCTGTGTTCTTTTGCCCATTATACTACTAACTAACTTGACTTTTTGCCAGTTTCAAATATGGCTTCTCCTTTAACCTTTGCAGTTACTCTGTAAGGCTGTGGTAACAATGAATAGTCTTTAATGGAGCTGATATCATGAGGTATAGTGAATGCTTTGCATGGCTGTGAAACAACCAACAAAAACAAGGCCTTTCACAGTACTACGTGCATCCTGTGGTGCAAACATTTATTCCTGATCATGTTGTGATATTCCAGAAAAACAATGCATCCATACTTACGACTAATATTATTCACGGGTGCTTTCGTGGGCTCCAGGATGAAGTTCAAGCACCTTCCTTGGCTCCACAGCCACTAGTTTTAAACGTCATTAAACCTTTATGAGACGTCCTGGTGCACAGACTGTGAAGTAGATATTGATCTTATCTCTCAAAAAAATGCTAGATTTGCTTATAACTGCATTCCAACAAAGCTCATACATTTATTAGAGCCTTCATATTAATATACTGTGTGGAGCTTGGGTGGGGCCATGAACACTAAACAGGCCTGAAAAGGGCCTTGAGTCCCATCTGGGGCATTTACATTTACATTTGCAGCATTTAGCAGACCCCCTTATCCAGAGCGACTTACAATTGATACAGTCTTACAATCAATTGTGGGTTAAGGGTCTTGCTCAAGGACCCAACAGTGGCAGCTTGGCAGAGGTGGGATTCTGGTCCATAGTCCAGTACCTTACCCGCTAGGCTACCACAGGGCATGCTTACAAAGGATCTCTGTGATCCCTGTGAGGTGCTGAAGCCTCCCCCAGCCCTGAAAAAAAAACTTTTAATTTAATGGGAGTAAACTGTTTCCTTTATGTTGTCACCCTGTTGTGCAGTTTGTATACAACAATATAGTATCTGTGCATCACTGTGCAATACACCATACCTTAACATCACTTCTAAAACTGAAATTGCATTATTGATACTACTGTGACAGCAGATAGACAGCTTGGCATTGAATCTGCTAATGAGTTTTCCTTAATTACGGCCTTGTTAGTTAATTGACTTCCCAACTGCTCTGTCATAGCAGACACCATGTGCTGTACATGAACACACTCACACAGCATTATCTGTATGCAGATCAGTAATGCCACAATTCCTGTCATGTTTGTTTGTTTATTTTGATGGTGATTGTCTAGTGATGATGTACACACACACACACACACACACACACACACACACACACACACACACACACACACACATGCTTTTCCCAGCTCCAATTCCACTCAAATGCTGCATTGGCATTACAAGCTGAGCTGCTGCCAAAGCAATAATGAGAACTGTCAGAGGCGTACAAATGAACAGGTGACAGAGAGAGACGCCGATATGAACGATTGCGCAGGCGTACAACTCATAATACTCTCCCTATGCAAATCCCTCAACACACATACACACACACACACACTGCACCAACAGTCATATATTCACACACACACACATATTCACATAGATGTATGCATACAATTATATATGTTCTAGCTTGCACAGGGTTTCACAAATGTGCACACACACAATGGATGCAGATATGCATCACTTAACATCCGCATTACGTTCTGTGATATTGTGTGCTATGCGATTTTGTCGTTGACTGAACACCATATTATATATAGAGTGGTACCTTGGTTCTCGAACACCTTGGAGCTTGTCGAATTCGGTTCTCGAGAAAAATTTAACAGAAACAGAAATAGAATACAAAAATATGTCTCGGTTCTCATTGTTTTTCTCGGTACTCAGCGCACTTGCTTAAACTTATATGAGTCGAGTCGTGTGACTCGTTTTAAGCCGAAACTCGATTCGTGATTCACAAGGCATGATTCAGTACACAGTGATTCAGTGATTCATGTTCACAATAGCCCTCAGAGAAGATAACTGCTATATATAGTGTTTTTCTTTATTTTTACGTTTACTGTACTGAGTTCTTAGTGCAAATAAGTCTCCATGGGTCCTAAAAAGGTTAGTTCATAAGAGCCAACCAAAAGAAAAACAGGAATTGAATGTTCCAGAACACAAGCTGCAGTTAGCTTAGCAGCTAGTGTTTTGCTTTTACTTTTCACTTTCAATCCATTACTTACTAAATCACATGAGATTTTTCAACACTTTATTATAAGATAAGCTTTGTGGTAATGATTTTGGCCTACTGTAGGTTAATGTAAGTGTTTTAAACATTAACTTACTTATCATTACTTATCACAGTGTCCTTTCCAAATCTCTGCTATGATACAGTATACCTGTAGACCGCTCTACCAAACACTCGTTAAGTCATCGGTTCATGTTACATTTAACTTATGATGGATTTGTCTGAACATATCCCCTTTGTAAATCAGCTAGCACTTCTTCAATACAACTCCATTACTGCATATAATGCGTAACACAGTGTGGACTTTCTAATGTAATTTACATTATTTCTTATAGCAAAAATTTGCTCGGTGCTCATTGTTTTCGGTTCTCTACAAGCCTTCTAGAATGAATTAACAACGAGAACCGAGGTACCACTGTATTATATATGATGGGTTGTTTCCCTGCATGCTGGATCTTCTCTCTGAACACTGGTTCACCTCTCTGAGTGCTAATCATTCAAACTTTGTGTTTACTAAAGCTGTTGGCACCATGCGTCTGTCATATTACAAATCTATTTCAGCTAATGTACATGGTCATGTACAGGTTAAGTAGGTTAATAACCTTAATAATAATTGTAATAACCTTACTGGACAACAGACATATATGTGAATGTTGAACGAACGTTATGCGGTACATACCTGTATTTCCATCAACTCTGTCCTGTGTATTGCTGTAGCTAAATAATGGTGCAAATACTTCAGATATTAAGTTTAGTTCCCAGTCGATTGGGGCTTTTAGTTTCTTTATTTAAACACTGCGTAATTTTTTTTTTCTCATGAGGATCATTCAGATGTCTCCAAACACAGAGGTAAAAACATGGCCACACACTCAGACTTAGTATTACAATCTTTGTGAGGTATTCAAAATGCTTTGTATTTTTGTAGCTTGGTGGTTTTAAACCTTTTAAAGTCTTATATCCCCTGAGATAATAAACCTACTGCTGAGTACTTCTTCTAGCTCCACACACACACACACACACACACACAAACACACACACACACACACACACACACACAAATATTCCATGACAAGTGAGTGTGTAGAAGGATGATGTAGCATTCTGAATGGCTTCTTGCCTCTCCAACTTCCACTTCCTATCTCTCAGTAAGTAAAGAGTAAAACTTTTAAGATAAAAATTTTTATTTGAGGGTTGAGTACAGGCTAAAGTGCTTTATACAACAGTTAGTTCCAACCTTTCAGTCTGATTGGTTGAGAAGAATTCTTCCCATGATGAGATCATTGCTTTTTCACACAAAAACAGTATCACCTTGCTGATGCGTTGTCAATTAGCAACAAGCTGTATGCACCCAAACATATGACATATATAAATAATGGAATAACCCTAATAATTAACTAAATAGTATCGTTTATATCTTAATGAATTTCAGTCTTTTTTCCTTTCACCTTTGCTTATGTGCACGTTGTATTTCAAACTAACGTTACTGGTAGTATTATGTAAACCATATGCCTTTTGTAGCATACAGCAGGGTAGGGTATTGTTACCGTTGCATAGCAACAGCTCATTTGTTGTGGACCTACATTTACATTTACAGCATTTAGCAGACGCCCTTATCCAGAGCGACTTACAATTGGTACAGTCTTACAATCCAAGCAATTGTGGGTTAAGGGTCTTGCTCAAGGACCCAACAGTGGCAGCTTGGCAGAGGTGGGATTTGAACCTAGAGTCCAGTACCTTAACCACTAGGCTACCACAGTCCCACTTTTTTGGACAGTACTGTCAGCATTAAAGCATATTCAGTATGAAAATCAGGGCTTCTTGGATTTAATTTGTTGATATTGTATTGTAACAAAAACTGTTGTATAGAATACAAGAGGGAGTGTGTTATCGCAAATAACCTGCTGTGATTATCTACGGCACTGGCCTTCGACTCATGCCTGTGACAAAATCCCAGCCATGACATTTTTTTGCGATAACACACCCCCTCTTGTGTTCTGTTGCTTAATTACAGCACAAACAACACCAGCACTCTTAACGGACTTCATGATAATGTTGTCTTACTGCAACAATCTACACTTTAAAGCAGCCATGCTTTAATTTCTATCACCTACAGTTCCACTACTCTCCATTTTGCACTTTAACCCCTGTCAGTGGGTACATATGAGAGAAGACAGACACAGCCCCACCCAACAGATAGGAGATTCAAACAGGACATCCACTATAATTCTGTGTTCTCTAAGCAGATGGTGTTATTCCACAAGAAATATAGCTAATAGGGCTCCAGCTATCTATATATTGACTATCTGTACTCATATTCTGGCACAAGGTACTTTCGGATAGTGGGCATTGACTGTATGCACATTGAAAGATGCACTAAAACACACACACAGTCTGGGAGGGGGACAGTGACAGATGTGTTCACAGACTGGAGACATATGGTTGGTCCACTATTGCAGGCATGAACACACACATCAAATCCCTTTCTCTCTGTCTGTCGAATGATCCCCAATGATCAACACACAGCAGGCAGTCATCTACTAATGACATCCACACCTTACAACCCACACTGCCCTCACACACTTCGCCTGGACACCATTGTTCTGCTGCCTACACTATTTATGTTTCACCAGCCAGTATAGAAATAGAAAAGGTTTCGAATAAAAATCAGCCCTTTTTCTCCAGCTAACCAAAGCGAGCAGAGGCGTGACGAGGTGGAATTTACTGGGGACATGTTCAACTCCACTCTTTTTAATGGCAAACATGTACTGGATCTACATCTCACTTTAGACTGTGAGACATTTAGAACCACTATCTACTACAAGTAATAACAGGCACTTGGCTAGAACTCCAGGCTTATCTTAGCTTCTCCTACATTACCTGACTGAAATATTCTGTTTTGTGGCTAGAGGTTACTAATATACTCTTAACACAGTCCTTTACATTTTTTACGCCTATTTTTTAATAAATTGTACTTAGTTTTTATGAAGCAAAGATTACTTTTGAGTCCAATCTTTCATTGGCCCTTCCTGCCTTTTAAGTCAAGTCAGATTTATTTATATAGCCCCTTTTACAATAGAGCATTGTCACAAAGCAGCTTTACAAATATCTACTAACTGAGAAAGCCTAGGGCAACAGTGGCAAGGAAAAACTCCCTAAATATGATTAGGAAGAAGCCTTGGGAGGATCAATATTCAAAAAGGCACCCAACCTCATTGGGCAGCCTAGATGATATATGTAAGAATTAAACTAAGTTAACCAATTACTTTTTTTTTTTAGTATTTTTTTTTTAGTAATACAATAGTTTAAATACAGATAAGCTAAATATAAAAAGTAATGGAGAGAACATATTTAAAAAATATATAATACATAAAACTACATAAAATAAGATATAATAATATATAAACTGTCATATTAAGTTTTAAGAGTATAATAAAATACTAATACTAATAATAATAATAATAATAATAATAATAAAATAGAGAAGGCGAAGCTATAGAATATAAGATAATAGTATAAATAATGAATAATGAAATTGAATAAGGCAGAGAATATGAGTGAGTATCGGCATTATTTAGTCCCTGTAGGCTCTCGTGTCCTCGTGCAGGAGAGTTTTGCTGGCATGGCATGCCCAACCGGAGGAGGGGAGAAGGAGTTAGCGCCCTCTGATGTGGTCTAGGTAATGGTATGAGGACTGGAAACTTGAGTGGAACTGGAACTGGTTCTGGAAGTATGTCTTAATGTAAGGACCAGAACTGGTACCAGAAGAAGATCTCAGAGAGAAAACAGAATATGTAGTTAGTGATGTTTTGATGAACACAGTCTATTAACAGAACATGTTTGTGCATGTGTACCATGAGACTCTGGCAGCATTAACGATGACAGCATAGCTAAAAAGGGAAGAAATAGAAAGTAGCAGCCAAGAGGTATCACATGAGACATCAGCAGCCAGCAAACCTGAGAGATCGCACATAAAAGGCAAGAAGATCACCACTAAAATCTTTGAAAATGATCTCCCGTAGTCAAAGGCAAGGTCAAAAACATGCTTTTTAAAAATATACTAATGTCCTATTTGTTATTTTACCAGACAGATTTTGTTCATTTAGTTCTCCAATTCCATCAACACTTGCTGAGGTGGATGAATTTATAGAGGAAATCAGTGATTCAGCAGGGTCCAGTTTTCCCTGGCTGCAAACTGAAAAACAGTATTTTCCCTCCAGACTGTAAAAATAATAATTATATAACAAACTGCCATTTGAACTCTGCAGCACAAAGATTTCTTTCCACTTTGAAGAACACAATGAACCTGAGAAAACATGTTGCAGTAAGTTCGGCCATGGTTCACTTACTCAGTAAAGCAGAGAATGCTATGACTCATGTTGTTTCACAAGTGACAGATGAATCTTCTGTATTATGCTACATGTTATTTACATCACTTGATCATTTTGGACTGCTAATTGGAAGACTGTGTGTTCAAATCCTTGCCCTGCCAAGCTGCTATTATTGTCCGCATTAGCAAGGCCCTTGTCAAAACTGATGGACTACTTTCTTAGTTTTCAGTTATATAACCACTATTACTTCTGCTTGGCATTACATTTAGTTGAGTAAGGTTACTGGTAACTGGGTAGCATTTGTTTGGACATGTCCTAACACATCTGTTATTAAAAAATCTTAACTTTAAGAGTGACCATACTTTGGTTTTCAAAAAAGAGGACAAAACTGGAGCAGGATGATGGCATGGGGCAGATGGACACCTGCACTTGGGAAGGTTGGGGGGTGTAGTATTTGGTAGCACCATGGCAATGTGTATGGGATAGGGATGTAAATAGTTGACATATGCATCCATAACCATGATGCTATGTTACTTCAATACATAAACATCTCTTTAACAAGACAACTAACAAATGACTTTATAGCCAGATAATCTTATTGACACTGACACTTACATGGCAGCTTTGCAGATCATGTCCGACCGATGTTGGCATGCGTGAAGGCAGGCCCTAAAGAGAAAGCAGAAAGGTCAAATCAATGCAAAAACAGACACAAATGGCAACTGCAGACAGCAAAAGCTGAATGGTGGACCTTTTTGGCAATTCAGAATTCCCAGATGCATCCCAAAGTGTTTTAACATTTGAAAACATAAAGTAGCTTTATAGAAATCTGGGTCTAGGCCATATCACTGTAGAGAAGAGTCTGTTAAATGTAAATGTAATACAAATGTCAACACTTTTGTCAAAATATCTGAATGGTAATGTCAGCAATGTGAGAGTACCAGAGCTAAACTAATAGTACTAGAAGCACCTATCAAACTAGCTAACTTAGTAAACAAAACATAGCTTGGTGCATAGGGAACTTTTTCACTTTGCCAGATAAAAAGGTTTACAGAAAAAGCATTTTGGGCTAGGAAACGTTGTGTTTCAATTATTTTTAGAAAATACTTTTAGTGACTGAAACAGAAATCTACAGCAACTCAGAAATGTATGCAAGTAAAATCCCAAAATCTGCAGTAAATCAGTAATGTCACATGCTAAAAGTCAAAGCTGGATAAAAGCTAGTTAACAACAAGGTACTGGACTATGGACCAAATGGTCCAGGGTTCAAATTTACATTTACAGCATTTAGACGCCCTTATCCAGAGCGACTTACAATTGATACAGTCTTACAATCCAAGCAATTGTGGGTTAAGGGCCTTGCTCAAGGACCCAACAGTGGCAGCTTGGCGGAGGTGGGAATTGAACCCTGGACCTTTTGGTCCATAGTCCAGTACCTTACCCACTTGGCTACCACAGTCCCACCTCAAATCCCACCAGTCAAATCCCATCTCTGCCAAGCTGCCACTGTTGGGTCCTTGAGCAAGACCCTTAACCCACAGTTGCTTGGATTGTAAGACTGTATCAATTGTAAGTCGCTCTGGATAAGGGCGTCTGCTAAATGCTATAAATGTAAATAGACTCAGCACAGACTGGCAGTAGCTGGTTGGGGGTGTAAACTGTTTTCCACTGGTCAGTGTTGGTCTATTGCTGGCTTACTGGGCTAGGAAAATTACAGAGGTTAAACAAATGAAGAGAAATACAGCCAAAACACAAATTATTTAAACAATTCATACGTTTCAAACAGCAGGTCTTGGTGATGATCTCCATTTTAAGTTTTTGAATCAATTTCTTCTGGGCTTCAACCATAAACCAGGATTCTACCAGCTAATACAGCTCAAAACTAGCATTGCAATATATCAAGAACCAACCAATATATCAAGCACCAACTATTAGAAACCAGTTCAGACCAAAAGCAATGCTGTCATCAATGTTATCTATCAAATGTAGTAAGTTTCAGGAGCTCTAACTTAAACCCCAACCAGTAGTAACTTCAGGAATTCTGATTGCTGTAGCTTAGTTGGTAAGACTATTGATTGGCAACAGCCACACGTTTATCGTACCATTAATTTTTGCATACTATTACTTGCATATAGCAAATGTCTGCATGGTTACAGTCCATATTTTGTTTACAGTTACTGAAAAACTGACACATGAAAAATACTGCATGTAATTACTCCTCTGACATTCACAGCACCAAACTGTGCAAGCCACCAGTTCCCATTGTAGCATTTGATCGATAGCTTTTTGCACTGAAAATCTCAGCATGGCACGTCCATCACTGCCTGCACACCACTGTGGGCTCTGAAGAGCAGCACCTGCACATTCACTGCTGCTTGAATCTTTATGAACCATTTACAATTTTCTATATGTCTGCGTGTATGTGACCTAAAACAGTCTTAAAAGTAACACAGAGAGCCAAATTAAATATTATGAGTGGCAAAAGTATGTGCACCTCTAGGAATATCAGTTAATTTGAAAGTAAAATTTGAGTCATGCTTTCAATCAATACTATGATAATCAGGCTAGAGTGGGTACATTGTTGTATTTAAAGAACAAGGATCTATCAGAGTCTGATCTTCACAACACTTTTGTGGAAGCGTATCATGGCACAAACAAAGGAGATTTCTGAGGGATGTCAGAAAAAGAGTTGAGGCTTATCAGGCTGGAAAAGGTTCCAAAGCAGTCTCCAAACAGTTTGGAGCAATCCAGAGTCAGACAGACAAGCAAAACTCACTTAAAGACCAATGTGTGTAACAGTCTGTGAAGTCACAAAGAAACCCAGGATAACTTCTAAGCAACTAAAGGCCTGTTCATGAGTCCATGATCAGGAGAGCACCAGACAACAGTAATGTGCATGGTAGGGTTGCAAGGAGAAAACCACTGCTCTCCAAAAGGATGACACATGGACAATCCAGGCTACTGGGATAACATTTTTGGACAGATGAGCCCAAAATACAGCATTTTGGTTTAATTGAAAGGCATATGTAAAAAAACATTGCATTCCAGCACAAGTACTTATCCAATATGTGAAACATGTTGGTGCTAGTATTGTGGTTTGGGCCTGTTTTGCTGCATCTGGATTAGTCAAATGTCAGGACATTTGTCCTTGAACTAAATCTCAAGAGAATGTGTGTCATGTTGCCCAAAAGCGACCCTAAACAAGTCCTTCTGCCAAAAACTGGATCAAAAAGAATAGAGTTAATGTCTTGATGTATACTCAATAATCCAGATGAGAAAATACCAGAAGTTGAATCAGTTCATTTGGACATTAGGTTTTGTGGGAGAAACATTTCCTCAGTCATCAGTGAGACTGAAGAAGTCACTTAGATGAGTGACGAAACGTTTCTCCCACCAGTCCAGATGAACTGATTCAACTTCTGGAATAGAGTTAATGTTTTGGAGCGGCAAAGTCCTGACCTTAATCCAATAGAAATGTTGTTGAAGCAGTTCATGTGAGGAAACCCACCAACATCCCAGAGCTCCTCCAAGCCGATGTGCAGGACTGATCAATTACCGGAAACATTTAGTTGTAGTTATTGCTAAACAAAGGGGTCACACCAGATACTGAAAGCAAAGGTTAACATCACTCACTCAGTGGATTTCTTATCCTCTTGATCCTGAACAGGGTTGCGGGAGAGAACAAGGCAGAAACAACCCTAGACAGGGTGCCAATCCATCATAGGGCACACGAACTCATACACACACTCACACACTAGGGGCACTTTAGAGACACCACTTAACCTAACACGCATGCCTTGGACTGTGGTAGGGAACCAGAGTACCCAGAGTAAACCCACATGGACATGGGGAGGACATGCAAACTCCACACAGAAAGGATACTTGGAACTGGGAATTGAACCCATTACCTTCTCGCCCACCAAGCCACCATGCCACTATAAAGGTTAGCATATTTTTTCCAATTCATAAATATGTAATATGGATCACTTTCCTCAGCAAATAAATGAACAGCAAATATTTTTGTCTCATTTGCGTAATATTTATCTACTTTCACGTTATATTTATGCAGAAATACAGAAAATTCTTTAGGGTTCACAAACTTTCAAGCACCACTCCCCTTAAAACATCAAAGGTACCCAAACACACACATGACTGACCCATTGTAGGGGCTTTGTGAGGCTCTGTGGTGACTTTACAACAGGAACATTTGCAGGTTTGGATAGCAGGTGTGTCGTCGCTCGGAGTATTGATGAGCTTCCTGCTGTCACATGATCACATTCTGACCAGGATTGATAAATGATGCCATCTGTCCCACATTTGTTGATGAGTGTGTACACATGTTACTTTTGTGTTTAGCAGTGCTAATGTTGGCTTGATATGCCGACAGCGACGGTGGGACACACATGGACAGGTTTATAAATCCCCCCGCACAGGTGGGCATGCTCAGTGTATGCAGGCTAGCATGCAGCTCCACAAATATGTCCACGTCCAAATATAATTAATAAAGACGAAACACATGCATTGTTCCCCACTCTGTTCGTCTCTCACACATCTTTCAGCTCACACATGCAAGAAATGGTTTGCTGACATAAATGCAGTCTATCAAACACACGGTCTGGTGTTCAGCTTTTGCTTGGAGCTAGGAGGCTAATGTAGCAAACAAGCAATCAAAGTCACCTAAAATTATTATATATGCTTCAAACCACAGACAGTTTTTAATGAATGTAACCAGACTGGTGGTTTAAAACTGGTGATTTTCTGAAAATGAACTTGCAGGTGAACACTGACATGAGTGCAGCCATTTTGAATAACAGGAAACACTGAGAGCAATTTGGGATCATCCGACATTTGGTGGTTGCATTCGCGCTAGTGACATTTCACAGTTCTCCCCGTAGGCTCCAGGCTCTTAGCATTTGATTTCAGGATTGTACACAAAAGCTGGAAGTTGGTGGTAGTCACGTTTACACTAGTGTGGATGACGGGTTGTGCCAAAATAAATGTTTTACCCTTTATTCCCCTTTACTCAACATTGTTAAGCTATAAAGAGCTTGCAGGGTTGATCCTTAGATGTATTAAGAATTGTGAACCTGCCAGTAAGGTACATACTGTATCGTTGCATCTGTGACTACTAAGCATGGAGCATGGAGTCATCAGTCAGTTATTGCTTCTAGTGGAGATATTAGCCATATTAGCTTTGATTAGCAAAGTTGGTTGTGTTCAGGACAGGTACCTCCTGGAGGACAATGCACCACTGTGCAAACCTCAGCAGATGCTAACTGCTCTCCAGTCTAAGTCTTACGCCACTGTTAGACGAGATATACCATTGTTTTAGCAATTGTATAATGAGCATATATGATTATTTATCAGTCTTTTTATTAGAATGCAACCAGAAAGTACAGAAAATGTGTATGCAGTATTAATAAACAAAAACAATCAAACATAAAAAACCAGCTTCTATAGGCTACAGTGGCAAGTACAGTGTTTAGTGTGACCTCGCTTTACACTTAGCAGCTTCACAGGGATTCCAAGTTGAGCCTTCTACAGTCCAATAAAGCTTGATCAGGAATGACAGTTTTTTTAAGGGGTGCATCACTTTCTCGGAAGGGGAACAGGGTGCAAAGACTAAGATATGCAAAAGCTCACAAGGTTTGGAATGAAGATCAGTGGAAAAGAGTATTATGGAGCGATAAATTGAATTTTGAAATGTTTGGGTCCAATACAATCATTGACAATATGTTATATACGGTCATTATACCATTGCTAAGGTCCAAAGACATGCAACTAATTTGCTGAATTGGACAGATCTGAGTGTATATACACAATGTACGATTAGTTGTGTCTGTCGCCAAAATGCCCACTGATGCTGAAAGTGATGTTGAATAAACCAAATAAACAAGCAAACAATATCATTGCTAAAAGAATATAAGATTAAGAATATAAGAATATATATATATATATCTAATTGTGGCTTAAGACTTTTGCCCAGTACTGTACATCTGGTCTGGTCCAGTGCTAATCCATATGGTAATCTGAAATGGTTGGAGATTAACTGTTATCTGGTCAGGGCTAGGATTAAGGCTAGGTTTAAGACATTCAAATATGAAAATAAATGTGAAAACAATGCTGCATAACACAGCAAGTAAACTGTGGGACTGTGGTAGCCTAGGTACTGGGTACTTACTTAGCGGGTAAGGTACTGGACTATGGACTAGGTACTTACTTAGCGGGTAAGGTACTGGACTATGGACCAGAAGGTCCAGGGTTCAAATCCCACCTCTGCCAAGCTGCCACTGTTGGGTCCTTGAGCAAGGCCCTTAACCCACAATTCCTTGGATTGTATCAATTGTAAGTCGCTCTGGATAAGGGCGTCTGCTAAATGCTGTAAATGTAAATGTAAGTAAACCAAATGAAAACATAACCACATAATAGGACGTTTACTAAAATCAAATACAGGACCAGCAGAAAGATGTTGGGTGAGATAGCTTTTCATTGCTTGTTAACTGTTTTAAAGTCTGTGCTCCTGTGCATATCTAAAGACGCCTATATCAGGTTCCATATTGTGTTAGTGAAAAAATATGTAGACATAAGATTTTTCACCAACTGATTCCTTTAAGCCATGCATTCTCCAAGAGCAGCAGCTGAGCTCTGATTTGTGCAAGTCTGTGCCGCAGATGGTTTAAGTTTGGACTGTGTAAGTTGCATGCAGGCAACCGGGAATGACTTGCTGTAATTTATGTTTGCCGGCATCAGCAAATGCACTTCTCAGAAAGAAGATGGCGGGGATGCTATGACAAAATGATAAAGCAGAAATGAAAAGAGACCAAGTAAGTATGTGTGTGTGTGAGAGAGAGAGAGAGAGAGAGAGAGAGAGAGAGAGAGAGAGAGAGAGAGAGAGAGAGAGAGAGAGAGAGAGAGAGAGAGAGAGAAAGAAAGAGAGAGAGGGAGAGAGGGAGAGGGTGAGTCAGTTGAGAGAGTATAATTAAGTTCTGATATATGTTTTTAGTGTTTTTTCCTGCTGTACATGCCATGACATGAAAAATTCTTAATATAGGAAAAGCTTTTTTTAAAGTTGTCCATTTAGCAGCTTGGGAAAATCCTCTCACCTGTGGACAGGTTGCTTGAAAAGCTGTGGTGCTCAAAGAGAGGAACTGAGCAGGAAGACGATGTGCAAACGAGGGGAAATTGGGTGAAAGATTAGGAGAGACGAGCATGAAATGAAAGTATTGAATGGGGGAGATAAGTGCGGATAATCGAAGAAAGTAATAAAGTGGAAAAAGAGGGATGGCAAAGAGAGAGGAATACAAATCGGACCGAAATATGAGAGGCGAAACAGTAGTGGGTTGACCACTCTACAAGAGAAAAAGTCATATAAAGGAAAAGAGAAAGGAAGAACGAATGTGTGGAAAGGTGCAAGAGGAGAAATGAAAACATAAGCAAGAGAAGCGGAGGTGAACGTGAATAATGAAATGATGGAGAGGAGGATTTGGACAGAGAGATGAATGAATAAACCAGATCTGAATGAGGAGCAAGAGATAGAGAGAGGTGTATATTGCCAATAGACAGTATGATAATGCACAGGAGGCAACTGAGAGGAAAAAAGGAAAGAAGGAGCTGAACAGCTGCATTCAGAATGAAGAAGAGAGAGACAGAGAGCCCTCAGCGATGAGTCCATTCCATAGTGGATAATAAAGAGGTTCCACTCTGTCATGCTGAGCGCGAGACCTCCGTCAGCCTGACCCCAAAGTGTCAACAAGTTAATAGCCTGAGTATCAGCCGCATTATGACATGCCACCCCTCCACACACACACTCATCATTTACACACACACACACACACACACTCACACCAAAAATGGAGTCAAATATGGAGTTATTTTCCTGTCAAACGTAATCATACATAACAGCGACCAAATTGCATAATGACATGCCTAAATCCATCAATTCTTAACCCAAAAATCATAAACACAACCCTCTAACAACAAACACTAACTTACTGCGTTACAGTATTCATACTGAAATCACAGGTGCTCACAATCTCCAAGTTACTTTCACAAAATATCCACTGCATGCACCAACCACTACTCTAAATGTCCAGTTATCTAAATACTCAACCACACATTAAATACAATGTCCTCAGCACAGAACACTAACTTAGGGCCCAATGGAAAGAATACAGACGGAATCGCATAAAATGAAGACTAACAACGGACTTCAGATATAAAGATGGAAATGCACAGAATTTGAAAACTAAAAGCAAAAAGTTACCAACATATTACTGTTTTTAGCATTATCGGACATAACTGGCGATCAGCCGATCAGTCTTATATAAACGAGTCTGTTCCGGTCACATTTAACTTGTGCAGCTTGTGACAGTGACAGAATCACAAACACAGATGTGGAGAAACAACTCTGAAAATGTTTCTGTATAATGAATTTAATGAGACATTTAAAACAACATCACCTCGCTGAATATGTGGAATTTGACAAAAGTAACAAAGGCAAAGAGGTTAAAGCTAAAGCTAACAAGCAGAGCCAGTCACAAGCCAGGAGCCCCTACTATCTTTCTTTAGCAATGTTTAGCACTTTCCATTAAAAGAGAAGTTGGACAAATATGTTAGTGTATGCTGTCATTTATAATTCTTAGGCAGAAAGAATATCGGAATCGTCCGGCCATATGTGAAAAAATTGGAATCGGCCAAGAAACTGCAATCGGTGCATGGGCACCACAGTATTCTAAAGATTTAAGGGCATTACTAAAGGGACCTTAGGTTTGTTGAAATCAAATTCTAAATTATAAAATACGCACTCTCCAACTTTTGTTTACATCAGATGTTGCTAAATGTTACAGTGGAAATGTTGTTAAATACAAAGGAATTTGCTATTGTTTGTTTAATTGTAGTTAATTTCTTGAGGAGAAACATTTAAATACATAAAAAATGGCGAGGTGAAAAGAAAACGAAAATGGGAAACATTTAATTGAAATTTGTGAAAAAATAAAACGGATTTCATAGGGACCTACTAACTGCACCAAATGTCTAGTATATGGAACATCGACTAAACTAAATGTTCAGGACACTAAACTCTCACCAAACAAAATTAAATATCTACTACATGGAAAATGAATGGAAATGTTAACTATATGGAACATCCACTACACTACTTACACAGAAGAGTCAGTAAGTGAAATGTCCACTACACAAAACATCCACTAATAAAAATATCTATCATATAAACGCTCAGTACTCTAAATGTCCACTGTATGGAATACCCACTACACACTCTCTTCTAAACTATATGCAAAAGTGAATATATTGAACACCCAGTACATTACTCCAGTACAGAGCACTCCCATTACACGAACTGCCCCTTACACTACACTACCTCAATTACCTGAATACACTGTGTACAATAAATGTCTACTCCATTTAACACAGACTACAAGAATGCTGACTACATGAAATACTGGAAATGTAGCCTAGGGGTTACAGTTCAGATCTATGGATCAAAGTGTCCAGAGTTCAAATCCAGCTTCTAAATTCCAACGTCATTCTGGATAGGGGCATCTGATAAATGTTGGTGGGACTGTGGTGGCCTAGTAGTTAAGGTACTGGACTATGGACCAGAGGGTTCAAATCAAACTACCACGCTGTTAGGTCATTGCTTGGATAGTAAGACTGTATCACTTGTAAGTCACTCTGGATAAGGAACTCCATTACATAAAATGTCCATTACATGAACAGCAATTAACTGGAGAAGTTAATTGTCCAAATCACAGAACATCCTTAATATGAATTGTCCACTATATGTAACACCCACTTCACTGAAAACCCACTACATTAAATATTTAGTACACAGAACACCCCACTACAGGAAAGCCCATTACAAAATCTCCCACTAGTCAAAATATCCAGTTAAACAGAACATTCACTACATAATATCTCCACTACACACAAGACTCACCATATGAAGTGTCTCCTATATGGAACACCCATTAAAGTACATGTCCATTATACCAAGTGTTCATTACACTTAATCTCCACTGCAACAAGTATCCATTACACTAAATGGCCACTGCACCAAATGTCCAGTACACTATACAGCAACTACATTAAATGTCCACTAATATAAACAAACACTACACTACATGTCTAGTACACTAAACACTCACTACACTATATGCATAGCAAATACCCACTACACTAAATATCCACACACTAAACACACACTACACTAAATATCCAGCACACTAGAAACCCACTACACTAAATATCCAGCACACAAAACACCCACTACACTAAATATCCAGTACACTATACACACCCACTACAGTGCACTATACACCCACTACACTAAATATCCGGTACACTAAACACTAAACACTAAACACTATCCATGAGATAAGAAGTACCAAGTTCAAAGTAGACTGGTTCAGAGAGCTGAAGGGCAGAATTACAGTGGGGCAAAAAAGTATTTAGTCAGCATCTGATTGTGCAAGTTCTTCGACTTAGGAAGATGAGAGAGGTCTGTTATTTTCATCATAGCTACACTTCAACTATGAGAGACAAAATGAGAAAATGAAATCACATTGTAGGATTTTTAAAGAATTTAATTGTAAATCATGGTGGAAAATAAGTATTTGGTCACCCACAAACAAGCAAGATTTCTGACTCTCACAGACCTGTAACTTCTTCTTTAAGAAGCTCTTCTGTCCTCCACTCGTTACCTGTATTAATGACACCTGTTTGACCTCGTTATCTGTATAAAAGACACCTGTCCACAGCCTCAAACAGTCAGACTCCAAACTCAACCATGGCCAAGATCAAAGAGCTGTTGAAGGACACCAGGAAGAAAATTGTAGACCTGCACCAGGCTGGGAAGAGTGAATATACAGCAGGCAAGCAGGTTGGTGTGAATAAATGAACTGTGGGAGCAATTGTAAGAAATTGTAAGACCAATGATAATCTCCCTCGATCTGGGGCCCCACACAAGATCTCATCCCGTGGGGTCAAAGTGATCTTGAGAACAGTGAGCAAAAATCCCAGAGCTACACGGAGGGGCCTGATGAATGACCTGCAGAGAGCTGGGACCAAAGTAACAAAGGCTACCATCAGTAACACACTACGCCGAGAGGGCTCAGATCCTGCAGTGCCAGGTGTGTCCCCCTGTTTAAGCCTGTACATGTCCAGGCCCATCTGAAGTTTACCAGAGAGCATATGGATGATCCAGAAGAGGATTGGGAGAATATCATGTGGTCAGATGAAACCAAAATAGAACTTTTTGGTAAAAACTCAACTGGAGGAAAATGGATGCTGAGTTGCATCCCAAGAACACCATACCTACTGTGAAGCATGGGGGTGGAAACATCATGCTTTTGGGACTGTTTTTCTGCAAAGGGGACAGGACAACTGATCCGTGTTAAGGGAAGAATGAACGGGGCCATGTACCGTGAGCATTGAATATGGAATGTGGCTGGGGCTTCCAGCATGACAATGATCCCAAACACACTGCAGTGGCTCTGTAAAAAGCATTTCACGGTCCTGGAGTGGCCTAGCCAGTCTCCAGACCTCAACCCCATAGAAAATTTGTGGAGGGAGCTGGAAGTCCGTGTTGCCCAGTGACAACCCCAAAACATCACTGCTCTAGAGGAGATCTGCATGGAGGAATGGGCCAAAATACCAGCTACAGTGTGTGCCAACCTGGTGAAGACTTACAGGAAACGTTTGACCTCTGTCATTGCCAACAAAGGTTATGGTACAAAGTACTGAGTTGAACTTTTGTTATTGTCTAAATACTTATTTTCCACCATAATTTGCAATTCAATTCTTTAAAAATCCTACAATGTGATTTCCTGGATTTTTTTTCTCATTTTGTCTCTCATAGTTGAAGTGTAGCTATGATGAAAATTACAGACCTCTCTCATCTTTCTAAGTAGGAGAACTTGCACAATCAGTGCCTGACTAAATACTTTTTTGCCCCATTGTATGTATCCCAGAAGTCAGCAACAGGCAGAATTCCACACAAACTTTGGGTTTTTGATTCACAAAATTACAATCTTGTCAGTGTATTTTGGAATGATTGCTTTTCATAGGAAACTGCAAGGGGGACTAATATATGAAAATGCAGACCTACACTCTCCCTCTCCTTCTCTCTATCTCTCTCACTCTCATTCTATCTGTACGTGTGTGTGTGTGTGTGTGTGTGTGTGTGTGTGTGTGTGTGTGTGTGTGCGTGTGTGTGTGTGTGTGAGAGAGAGAGAGAGAAAGAGAGAGAGAGAGAGAGAGAGAGAGAGAGAGAAGGAGTGAAGTAAACATTTAAATCCATAGTTACTTGCTCAGTCTCTCTCTCTCTCACACACACAGTTGCTGAGGCAGGCAGAAAGATAGGAAAGGAGCATGAATCCGAGTGTGGGTGCAGAGATAAGTGAATGAGCCGATGCTCAGAGAGAGACAGAGAACATGAGGAGGGGTGAGTGTGTTCATGTCAGAGTTAGTGAGCGTGGTTTATAATTGAAGATGTGTGTTTCTTTGTATTTTCACACACACACATTCTGGCTTTGTTCATTAAATAAAGTAACAGGTACATAGAAAGAGTTTTTTAAGTGAACTTAAAAAAAACATCCAAAGGTTAGTTAATATTCAGAAACAAACTCTTTATTCTTAAATGAATTCTTTTATGTTTTACGAATCTGTGAGATATTGATACAATTTCTGTTACCCCAAACAATAAGTTCCCTGTGGAGAGGAACAGAAAACTAATTATTTATAGTCAGTGCTTAAAAAAAATCAAAAATAAGGCCCTCAGATATCAAAAGACATTGAATTACAAGGATGATATATGATAAGAATGATGCTTTTTTTAACAAATTATGTTGTTTTTGACACATGTGGTTAATTATTTTGGTTTAATAGTCTGTATGAATGATTTCTAAGTCTCGAAATACACACTTCACTATTCCAATGTTCATGCCAATGCAAGCACAATAATTAAGCTAATCACTTAATATGAAATACACAGCAATAACAAGATTTAGCAGTCGCAATTAGCCAGAGCGGCTTTCTACTGATACAATCTTACAATGTACAGTATAGGCAATTGTGGGCTAAGTTCTCAACAGTGGCAACTTGTCATGGGAGACTACAATTACTGTTACTTAAGGTACTGGACTATTGACCACAAGACCATTAAAACGTAACATTTATGAGCAAACAAGGATTTTTTTTTTTAATATAAAATAAAATAACACAGAGAATATGCATACTTGTGTTATTTAGTCTGATTCACTGGTCCTAGTAGAATCTTGCGTCCTTGGCGGGAAAGTTTTGTTGGCATGGCATGCTCAGTCAACCAAAGGATGGAGGGATTTACTACCCTCTGATGTGGTCTGAGTAACAGTGTAAGGGCTGGAACTGATGATGGAAGAACAGCTTGAGTGGAGCCGAAATGGAAGAACACCTTAGGGTGTGTGCTGGACCTGGTACCCGTATAAGAGCTCAGTGTCCACGGACAGGATCTTGTATTTTCGCCGTGGGCAACTCAAACTACATCGCCTACAACACCTTGCGGAAGCAAGATGGCCATGGCCTCACCTGGGCCTTGTTTACTCTTTACAAACTAACCACGTACAGCTGGGAAGAGCTCTTTATAAGCACCGCTCTTCCCTATGCTGTCGCTGTAGTATTATCTCGGTTTCCGATTGAAAGTGCGCCCCTCACCTCTCCTTCGCCCTGGATTCCCGTTGTTGTGGCCTTGTGTTTGCTGGACTACCTGCTGCTACGGCGTCATCTGCTGGATTACCGGCTTCGCGATCGCATCTGTTGGACTCCCCAGGTCTCACAACCATGCAGGTATGTGTGCGGCTGCATTCGCTTCCTCATTGCTCCGCGGCTACGTTTGCACCCCATTCCTTCCTTACATAAGCCCTGTGTTTACCTCCCATAGCATCTAGCTTAGCACTAACTTTCCTTAGCTTCACGCTAGCGTGCCACACCCTTACGCTTCACGCCTCAGCAGCTAGCATTGCCTACTACCTCCGTACCTGAGCAAAACACTTCACTTAGCCTCATGTTCGAGTGCATAGTGCAGTCCGTTTCCATATCTGAGAAAGGCGCATACTCCGTATCGGGGTATGCCGCACCGCTTAGCTCTATATCTAAGCCGCTAGCATTTCCTACTCCTGCACCATGGACATTTGCTCCAACTCCTGCGCCATTAACATTTGTCCAGAGGACGTCAGTGCCCCGTCAGCGCTGAGGACGTCAGCACCCGTGCCAGCACCAAGAACATCAATGCCCGTGCCAACGCTGACAACGTCCGCACCAGCGCCTCTTCCTGTGGACGTCCAAAGCATCCCTTCACTCTGGGAAAACGTCCACAGGGTCTCTCCACCCCCCGAGGACGTCCAGCTCAGTTTCCGCATTGAGGACGTCCAGAACGGAGACCTCCCTGAGATTCCTGTGAGGCTCTTGCAGAGGTTGCCTGTCCCCACACGGCCGATCAAGAGGCCATCTGTTCCTCCGAGGACGTCCTGAGCATCCCCTCACTTCCTGGGGACGTCCAGAGCATCTCCATGCTCCTTGAGGACGTCCAGAGCATCACACCACCCCCTGAGACCATCTGGAGCATCTCGCCGCAGCCAGGGACACATCCTAAGCTCTCCTCTCCGTCTGGAAGATGTTCTGCTTAGGAATTTGCTGTTCCAGCTGTGAGCGTGTTTATTTTTCTGCATTTCAGGGTTGCCTTATTTAATACATTTTGTGTTAAGTTGAAATCCGCACTGTCGTCTGCCTCCCTTCCCGTCCTACCCGCCTGACATTGCACTCAGAGAGAAAACAGCATATGTATTTATTTACCCTTGCACTTTGCATATGGACTTTGATCCATATGTAGGTTAAATCATCTTTAGGACATTTACATAAGTTTATTTTATAGAAACTTGGATTGGTTGGTAGACCTCATTGTCTCACTCCTCGTTATCTCACCAAACTCATCTCTCACCACCTGTGATGACAGAACAGATCTCTCTCTTTGCGCTTTACCTTGAAAAGTAATGTGACAAATGTCTTTCCAGCAATTAAATTCTACTCCCTTAAGCTACCAGGTTTTCAACACACCGGTCGGTACATGGAACTTTAATCCTACTGACAGGGTCGCCTTCCCTGCTCTCTCTCGCTAGACCTGCACTCTGCAGACATGGGCAAGATAGCATGTTTACACTCTATATGGATAATTATTTATGTTATGAGTACGTCTTTATTTATACTATGAATATTTCTTCAATACAAGTGGGAAAACAACATACCATGCACAACGTACAAAACCAGAAGATAAACTATGGCTAAATTGCTAACCACACCAACCACTTGTTGGTTGATGTAATGGTTGTAGTTTGGATTTTGCAGTCACATTTTTAAAAATATTTCTGGTAGAACCTGCATATAGGCCTCTTTCATGAATATGTAGTCATGAATCAAGTCACTAGAGTTTTGTGTTATTTTCTCAGCACAGAGACTAATGTTGAAACAACTGTTCATGGGAATCACTCAGATGCTGTGGACAGAGATTAGGTTCAGAAACACTGCAGTACTCCTTTAATGGAATAGGATTTTCTCTGCCCTCTATATAATATTCCGTCCTCCTTTCAAGCCTCTCTCATTTATGTTGGCTCTTCTCCCTCCCTCACTCTCGAGCTGATAATCCTTGGTTTATATATAGGCCCAATGTGACTCTGGGCTCCGGAGAAAACAGTGGTATTATCAGTACAATAACAGCCTTAATTAAAAACAGAAGGAAAGCGAGCGAGTGAGTCGTATGAGTTCGCCCGAGTCCATTTCCTCTTACACTATATGACAGCCTTTCTCTGATCTCTAGGGGGCACGGAGAGGTCGACGTCGAGTTCGCCTCGGTGTGGCTTTAATTACGTATCCTCATCACAAACGACCTTCTTCTTCCCTGTACGGATTGCTATTTGCGTTCAGTTCCAGGTCTTAGGGACACTTCATTTTAGCACATCGTGCTCCGCTCCCAAGAGCGTTTAGTGCATAATTAAAAATTTAGAAAAGCACGTATCAGGAGGTGTAATTGAATCTCGGGGCCCTCCCTCTGCAGCGACAGGCTCCTATCTCAGCCAATTAGAGCGAGCTGTGCTTGACAGTAATGGGTGCTATCTACATCTCCCAGAGGGAGGGACTGAGAACGGGAGGGACAGATAGCAGTAGGGCAGGTACCATGTACAGTAGCAGTTCTTTTATAACTTCCTCCCTCCCTCTCTCTCTCCTTCCCTTAATGCTCCTTAATGCACAAGACGGCAAAGATAATACCCCCCGATTATAGATGTATCCCTCCTTAATCCAATCAGCCATCATCCTGTCCCACTCCCCGACTTACACTGAGAATAGAACAGAGAACAGGCAATATAAAGAGAACAAGGGGGTGGACAAATGATGTGAGATATTACTGAACCAGAGACACCTTGGTGAATAATAATCACTCTGTGAAGCTATGGTGACATCATTATTGAGTTATGAAGTGTAACAACTCGAATAAGTCCCTGTAGCCTTTATTTCAGAACAACTGCCCATTCATCTTTCACTCTGATGCCTTGCTGCTTCTCAGGCCGACCCCAATCGCCCTTTTCACCCGGACTGCAATCAGCTAGCGAGAGGTTACAGGTTATGCCTCTCAGAGCGTGCCACTCGAAGGTCACATTTCAATGCTGGATATTGTTCCACTGCTGATGTTGTCTGAGACGAGAGTGCAAGCTGCAATGTGTTTTCAGTTTCATGTTTTTTGTATTCTCCTGTATTTTGCAAGTTATCTATAAGCTAATTATGAATCATTTCATGCTTAGTTACATGTCAGCTAATTTTGAGACTTTTCAAAAAGAAAACATGATAATTAATTAATTGACATATTGTTTTCTTCTCTCTAACTTTATCAACGCAGAGTGTTGTGTCAAATAAAGTGGACTGGTCTGCATTGTGTAACTAATTCTCAGTACCAAATACTGAGATTTACTGAGAGATTTTCAGAGAGAAAACTTTGTTTCATGTAATTATGGTACTCTGCACAATCAGACGGGTGGCACGGTGGTTCGGTGGGAAGCATCGCCGCCTCACAGTAAGAAGGTCCTGGGTTCAATCCCAGGGTGGAGTGGTCTGGGCCCTTTCTGTGTGGAGTCTGCATGTCCTCCCCGTGTCTGCTTGGGTTTAGTCCGGGCACCCCGGTTTCCTCCCACAGTCCAAAGACATGCAAGTTGACACTAAATTGGCCTGGTTTGAATGTGGTCAGCTGGAGTATTCTCAGTCGCATTGAGTGTCAGTGGGTGGACAAATGCATGGAAAATGATGACTGCACAATCAGATAATATGTTGTTTTGTGTGTAGCTGTGGAGGGAGCACTGAAGAGAATGTAGGATTCAAAACAGTTAGCTTCTGCTATAAACAGTAAAAATGCTGTCAGGTTCTTTAAAGTAGTCTCCCTGCACATATCATCTGAGCTTTAAACAATGAGTATATCAGGCTCAAACAAGTGAATTGTAATGCGCATGACATATAGTTTTGACCAGTTCGAATATTAGACAACATTTTTGATGAACACTAACATTGATACATTTACTGATGCTCATTGTATACTGGCATCCATTTACTGGACTGCTCATGTCATTGTTGGCTTTAATACCTACAGGATGGTGCTGTTGGTAAGTTAAAGAAAGGCGTAACCAAATATTTGGGTAAAACATTACACATGCAACTTACTGTAAGTCTATAAAGATTGGTAAGTTATCATTAATCAGCAGAGTAAACCATAATACCATAATATGGCTGTGGTGTTACATACAGTGGGGCAAAAAAGTATTTAGTCAGCCACTAAGTGTGCAAGGTCTCCTACTTAGAAAGATGAGAGAGGTCTGTAATTTTCATCATAGGTACACTTCAACTATGAGAGACAAAATGAGGGGAAAAAATCCAGGAAATCACATTGTAGGATTTTATACAGATAACGAGGTCAAACAGGTGCCATTAATACAGGTAATGAGTGGAGGACAGAAGAGCTTCTTAAAGAAGAAGTTACAGGTCTGTGAGAGCCAGAAATCTTGCTTGTTTGTGGGTGACCAAATACTTATTTTCCACCACAATAAACAATAAATTTTTTTAAAAATCCTACACTGTGATTTTCTGGATTTTTTTTCTCATTTTGTCTCTCATAGTTGAAGTGTACCTATGATGAAAATGACAGACCTCTCTCATCTTTCTAAGTAGGAGAACTTGCACACTCAGTGGCTGACTAAATACTTTTTTGCCCCACTGTATACAAGCCATAGCAACTATAAAGTAACCATATTAAAACTATAATAATCCACAGCCCATCATTAGGAATGGAATCAGCAGGGTTTTGGGGGAGCCTGCTCAGCAGGGATGGATGTCCACTCTTAGCACGTTGGTAAGGCACTTTCCTTACCGCATTCTTGCTTTACTTTCCATTCCACCTGTCTCTTGGTCTTGCGTGTGCTCTTTCCCTTGTGGCCATGCTGAGCTCTGCTGCTGTGAATGTCTAACTCTGGTGCGTGATGGAATACTGAACAGCTCGGTGATTTACAGCACACTGAAAATCGAGGATAACGTCACTCATCGAGAGAGTGTGTGTGTCAGTGAATCTTTATGTGTGATAAAGCCATCTGGACTGGGATCATCATTAACGCATTCTACGGCATGTTTGTGTGCATGTGTGCGCGTGTGCACAATAACACACTCTAAAATCACTTATCACATCCTGCATGTGTTATTTTGTGTCAGTCTTGTTGATGTCATCAGCCCGGCCATGAAAGCTCTAAACATAGAATGCACTTATGTTAACACGGTTCATCTAAACGCTCACCTCAAACCTTTCCTTCAGGGCCTCTCAACCTTTCCATCAGCTGTGTGGCAAAAGTAGACAAAAGCTCCCTCATAGGCTGCACATAGCATTAGCAAGCCTTGCTTTCATGCACACATGCCTACAAGACACATACCAGACTTACACAGCCACCTCACATGGGTTTTAGAGGGTTTCTATGATGTCATGTCTCAGTGCTGCCCCATGTCTAGTACTCCTCCCCCTCCCCTGGGACGGGAGCCAATTTACCAAAGTGCCTGTGACGTCCGCTCCCTTGAATGCCTTCCTCACACTTGACTTCTGACCTTTCCATTATCTGTGGCAAGGGACACCTCGAAGTCACCTCGCTGAGGCATCGGTCACACGCAAGCTCATTACAGTTACACATCACCCTCTATCGCCTTGTTACAATGTGTATGCCTGTTAGTGAGAGCATGCAGGCTAATGGAGGAGGGTTTGTAAGGGGGCGCATGGACAGTGTGGGTGGCATGTGTGGCGTGTCCCTATGTGTGTGAACCTGCCATTTTTAATTAGAAAGTATTCCTGGATCTCTTTGTTATCCATAGTATACTGATTTAACCATATGCTGCTCTGTCATATCATTTGAATATACGACCACAAATCAGAAAAAGTTGGGAAGGTATGGAAAATGCAATCAAAAATATGTGCAGTGTTCCTTACATTTCCTTTGACTTTTATTTCATAGCACACAGTATGAACCAAATATATTTCATGTTTTGTCTGGTCAACTTCATTTCATTTGTTAACAAACATCCATTCCTGCATTTCAGGCATGCAACACATTCCAAGAACAGTTGGAATGGGGGCAATTTAGAGCTAGTAATGAGGGGAAAAAAACGAAATAATGTGATCTGATTTGAAACAGGTAATGTCAACAGGTGATTCTAATCATGATTTGGTACAAAAGCAGTATCCACAAAAGGGTGAGTCTTTGAGGAGTAAAGATGAGCAGAGGATCTCCAGTTTGTCAACAAATGTATAAGACAATGATTGAAATGTCTAAAAACAATGTTCCTCAAAGAACGGCTGGAAGGGATTTACGTATTTCTCCCTCTACAGTTCATAATAACATAATTGGAATCTGATAGGAATCATAATAACATTCAAGGAATCTGGAGGAATTTCAGTTCGTAAAGGGCAAGGGCACAAGCCTAAACTGAAGAGGCGTGATCTCTGACCCCTCAAACAGCACTGCATAAAGAACCGTCATTCATCAATAACTGATAGAACCACACGGGCAAGGGACTACAATATGGAGTTACATTCACAAATACCACTTAAAACAGTACTGTACAAAAAATAAGCCTTATGTTAACCATGTCCTGAAATGGCGTTGAGTTCTCTGGGCTTGGAGGCATCTGAGTTGGCCCATCACAAAGTGAAAATGTGTGAAAACGTTCAAATAAATCAGTATTCCAGATTTTTTGGAAGAAAAGGACACTGTGTGTTCTGGGTCAAAGACAAAAAGGACCATCCAGACTGTTATCAGCTGCAAGTCCAAAAGCCAGGTCATGTTATGGGGTTGGGTCAGTGCCCATGGCAAACGTTCATTTACACTTCTGTGATGGCAGCATTCATGCTTAAAAGTACACACTGAGATTTTAGAACAACATAATCTGCCTTCAAGACAACATCTTTCACAGGGACATCCGTGCATTTTTCAACAAGCCAAATGAGAAACAGTTTGCACTGAAAGCGTTTAAGCTGGCTAAAGAGTTTAAGCATCAACAACTCCTTTTTTGTGGTCCTCAGACATCTCCTTTGTTGGCACCATGATGCAATTTCAAAACGTGCTGTGAAGATCAGACTTTGAAAGATCCCTGTTCTTTAAATACCACAGGGTACCCACTCACACCTGAATCTCATCTCGTTGTTTGAAAACACCTGACTATGTAATATTGGATAATTTTCCTCAATAAATATATGGCCAAGTATGATGTATTTGTCTCATTTGTTCTTCTTGAAAATTCATCTTGAAGATTCTTCTTGAAAATCTAGTGACAAAATTCTAAGAAAAGACGTGTGGGCGTTTCCCTCTCAAAGTTAGGAGTAGATTCCAGTAAAGATAAAAGTTATTCATAAAGTATCTTAACCACTAAAAAAGCTATTAAGGTGAAAAACTATTAGGAGTAGAGAGGAGGACTTTTAGGAAGCTTCGGAGTTTTCTTAAGCAGAGGAGAAAAATCTGAGATGATGAGGCAGAAGACATTACCTTTATGTCAGACGTCGTTATCCAGAGCAGCTTACAATTAATACAATCATGGTTAAGGGCCCAGCTCAAGGTCCCAACAGTGGCAGCCTGACAGAGGTGGGTTTTGAACCCTGGACCTCTTGGTCCATAGTCCAGCACCTTAGCCACTAGGTCACCACAGTCCCAAGAATTGTTCTCCAAACACTGAATAGCAGTGAGCTTATCCAACGCCACCGATTAGATCATGCAGGAGTTATGTTTGTGTTTGACCTTATTAGGGATGCACTCACACCTCCTACCCAGCGGAACAATGGTGTAACACCCGAAATGAAAGCTACGTACGGACGAACCCCACCACTTAAATAGATTAGACACATCAGCAATCAAACCTGAAAAGAGCAGAGTTGCATTTTCTCCAGTTCATAGAATATGCAATACATTAAGTAGGCTACAAAAATTACCAGCATGATAAATAAATGTAAAAAAATAAGCAAATATATGTGTGTGCGTGTATTTTAGTGTAAAATAAGCAGAAGCAGCCTATGCCTGTTATTTCAAAGGCTTATAATAGGCTGTGCAGTATTTCCCTAATTAAGAGTGTGTTTGTGTGTGAGAGACAGAGAATGAGTGAGGGGGGTGGCAACCAATCAGCAACCGGGTCAACCCCACCTCCATGAGATAAAAGTTTTTGTGTCATCTTTGCTCAGAGTTGCTCTGAGATCGCTACTGATTCATTCTTGAGCTAAACCTCCTAGCTAGGTGTTTTAAGCTAAATTAGGAGCTCTATTAGAGGATGTTTTAGGTCAGTGGTTCTCAAAGTGTGGGGTGCACCCCCTAGGGGTGGCATGGAGCTATTGCAAGGGGTGCAGCAAAGCAAATGAATGTCAAGTCAAGTCAAGTCAGATCTATTTATATAGCGCTTTTTACAATGGAGCATTGTCTCAAAGCAACTTTACAAGTTTAGATTATCTCCTATTAACTACGTCCAATCCCAAATTGAGCAAGCCTAGGGCGACAGTGGCAAGGAAAAACTCCCTGAGTTCTAGGAGAAGAAACCTGGGGGGATCTTGGGGAGGACCAAGACTCAAAAAGGGACCCAACCTCCTTGGGCGACGTAGATGATATAATCTAAGAGCGAAACTAAAGTCATGGAGTCATAGTTCGAAATAAAATGTGAAGTATGCCCACATCGGCATTTAAGTGGCCCGGGTATGGATGGGGCTGGAGGCTGATGCTGAATGCTGTTACACAGTAAAACATTTTAAATACGTAATGCAAGTTACTTGTAATAATTCCGTGTAAAATGTGATTTGTCTCTTTTTTGCTTTGTTCAAATAAAAGTGCTGTAATTTCAATGTTTAAAAAAAAATTACTGCGAGGTTTGGACAGAGTCAGAGTGGGCGGGGCTTGATTAATATATAAAATATTTTTATCTTCAAAGATTGAGCACTGCAGAAAAGGTTGGAGAACCACTGTCGTAGGTCAGATTATGCATAAAATAGATAAAGAGTTTTTAATAATGCAGAGTTTTTAATAATGTTAAGACTCATAACCCAAGGTTCCTAGTTTTGCCCTGAGCACTGTCTGTTCTGTTTTCCAACAAAACAAAAAAAAACTGAAAACTTGTTTGGTGGTTAAACTGTTTCTTAAATATAAAGTGAATATCTAATGTCCTGTGAATGAGTGGTGCCTTGTACAGGGTTGTGTATTGTATCCCCTTAGTGTGCCAAGCCCTGATCAGGGAAAAACACTGATAACTAAATATTAATCCAATAGCATTACTTTAAACTTCTTGGTCATTTAAAATTACGATCAATGAAGCCCAGGTGAATGCCCCATTCCCCCGAAATGATGTACAGCAGTTAAGACGTATTAAAGCAGCCTTTTTTGGAAGTGATATAGCTACATGGAGTTTTTTTTCAAAGGGTGGTTAACTTGATTTTAGAATTCAAAAAATGCAATGTTGTGTAAAATTCAAAAGGTTAAAACCCTATGAGAACCAAGCTCACAGACATCTTTAATTTACATTTCATTTAAGAGCAACAGCTACTGCACATTAGAGAAATGCCACAGTGGGGCGTGATGGCCTGTTGGAGAAATAATTTTGTTTAATTCATATTTTATTTTAATGCCAAGCCCTGAGGAGTAAAAGTATTATTAATAACCGAATGGATAATTAATTAATTATTGCTTTTTTGCAGCCCTGTGCATTGGATTTTTATTGCTCTCAGGGGATTCTTTTGGGGAACCAACACTTGCTAGCACATAATTTGAACACTGCTTATCACGATAGGCAGGCCTGTCCCTGGTAGCTTACTATATATACTACAGTATATACACTCACCAATCACCACTCACCAAAGCATGGAGGTACACCTCCTTGTTTCTACATCCATTTGGTCCAATTGATCAGTTCCATTTAGCATACAGATGCACTTTGTAGTTCAGACTGTTAGTCCATCTGTTTCTCTATATAACACTTTGTTAGCCCCTTTACTCTGTAATGGCCAGGACCAGCACAGATCAAGTACTATTTGGGTGTTGTGGAATCATTTTCAGCACTGCAGTGACACTGATACGGTGGTCGTGTGTTTGTGCTGGTAGGAGTGGATCAGACACAGCAGTGCCTGCTGGAGATTTAAAAAACTGTGTTCCAGTCACTGTGCAATTAATCAGGCACATCTACCATGTTGCTCCACTTTGTAGATGGTAAAGTCAGAGAAAGAAGCTCATCTGGTGTTGTACAGTTTCTGTTAGTCATTCTCTAAACCTTCATCAGGGCTCACAGGCTGCTGCCTACAGGATGCTGGTGGCTGGACATTTTGGTAGGTGGACTATTTTCAGTCCCAGCAGTGACACTGAGGTGTATAAAAACTCCACATCACCACTACATCCATATATAGTTGGTCCCCAAAAGGAGTCTGAACATCCAAAGGAGAGAAAATAGAGTTAGGGTTACTGAGATTAAGGTTAGTGTAGGTGTAGTATTAATCAGCTAAGAGTATTATAGTGGCACAGCAGTTTAGAACGGTTGTCTCTCAGCTCCAGTTGTGATAACCTGATCAGGATATGTAGGGCTAGGAAGGAGGAAGATTAACCACAATCTGGAACAGAAACATTTACTTTTACATCATTTAGCAGATTCCCTTATCCACAGCAATCTTACTATCCAAGCAATTGTGGGTTAAGGGCCTTGCTCAAGGACCCCAAACAGTGGAAGCTTGGCAGATTTGAACCTTGGACCTTCTAGTCCATAGTCCAGTACCTTACCCGCTAGGCTACCACAGTCCCATGAGAAACATGTGAAAGCATTAGAATCATTCTCTAACCGATACACTTATATCAACTATGGCTAATAATGGTTCGCCCCTCACATAATATCTGATCAGTGGTGGTCACACCCAAAACTGCTACGAATGATCTATCACACGTTTTTTGCAATGTCCTTTTACAGTGGTGTTTGAACGTTTGTGAACACTTTTTTGAATTTTCTCTACATTTCTACATGGATCAGCTCCGGTCTTATTAAAGGAAAAATGCTGACACCCTATGCTCCTTTGAGATTCCTCCTCCGGTCTGCAGGAACAGCTTCAGAGTCAACTGGGGATCCCAAAATCGAGGCTGAAGCGTTAGGAGGGATCGACATTTTCAGTGGTTGTCTCCTAAATTATGGAATGAATTACCATTGCAGATTTGTCCAGATTCAACTCAAGAATGGCTTCTACTTGTAGTGATATCATTTTGTTGTCATTTTATTGTTATTTTTATTTTGTTCATGAATTTGTCTTTTGGTATTTACAGTTATTGCTGCACCAGGGGGATCACACCACATACTGAAAGCAAAGTTCACATACTTTTGCCACTCACAGATATGTAATATTGGATCATTTTCCTTAAAAAAATTAATGACCAAGTTTAATAATTGGGCTCATCAAAATCTGATAATGTTTTAGTTCATATTTACCATCATAGGTACACTTCAACTATGAGAGATACCAACATTTTTGGTCAACATTGGTTGTTTTTATAAATAAAGTGTTTTATAAATAAAGTGACACTGACAGTGCCATAAATTTGAGAGCATAAAGAGAGTTCAGTTATATAAATGACACAAACTATGATACTTGGTCATGTATTTACTGAGGAAAATGAGCCAATATTACATATCTCTGGCAAAAGTATGTGAACCTCTAGGATTAGCAAAAGTAGAGTCGGGTGTTTCAATCAATGGGCTGAAGAGTTAGGTGTTTCACTCAATGGGATGACAATCAGGTGTGAGTGGGCACCCTATTGTATTTAAAGAAGAGAGATCTATTAACATATGATCTTTGCAACACATTTATGGATGGGTATCAAAACATGAGCAAAGGAGATTTCTGAGGACCTCAGAAAATAGTTGTTGATGCTCATCTGTCTGGAATAGGTTACAAAACTGCATCTCTAAAGAGTCTGAAATTTAGCAATCCACCGTCAGACACACTGTGTAGAAATGGAGGAAATTCAGGATCATTGTTACCCTGCCCAGGAGTTGTCGACCAACAAAGATTCTGTGAGAGATACCTTAAGAGCCTGTGAGGTTACAAAAGAACCCAGGGTCATTTCTAAGCAACTGAAGGCCTCTCTCGCATTAATGTTAATGTTCATGAATCCATCTTCAGGATAACACTGAACAACAATGGTGTGTGAGGCGGGGTTGCAAGTAGGAAGCCACTGCTCTCCAAAAGGAATTTTGATGCCATTGTTGCCTATCTGCAGTTTGCTAAATATTGGGTGGACAAGCTAGAATCGATTGGAAAAAACGTTTGTTTTTTTTATGGATGACACCAAAATAGAACATTTTGGTTCAAAGGAGAAGCATAATGTAAAGGAAACACATCAAAAAACAGATGGTGTAGCATAATGGGTTTTTTTTACCTCATTTGTTTAATTGGGTTCTATTTGCAGTATCTACTTTTAGGACTTGAGTGAAAATCTGATGATGTTTCAAATCATATTTAATTCAGTAATCTAGAAAATTCTAAAGGGTTTACAAACGTTCAACCACCACTGTACATTGATAGTCACGGCATGTAGGCTAAGAAATTGTGCGTAGCATCAAAGGTGTTATAGATAGTATTAACATAAATGCTTATGATGTTTTACCTGCTAATGAGCGTAGGTACACAACAGTTGAACCTCATATAGCCACAACTGGGTTTAGTTTTGGTTTCTGCCTGGCAGTGTCTTGACCGTGAACGAGAATTTACCTAAACTAGACTACCTACACTGTCTGTAGTGTTTTCACCGACAAACTATTTTTTTGGAAGATGCCCAATAAAAAGCCTTTGTGATTGCATCCAACTGCCTCTGGCTCCATATCGATTCAAACAGATGGAAACAGATTTTTGGAATTAATGATGTAGTGAGTGTGTGTTCCAGTCTCTCCATGACTGAGTGTGTTTGGCTGGTGCTTGTTTGATTACACCATATTGCTGCTCATCTTCAGAATATTCAACATAACAGTGGCTGAAGAAAACACAAAGGGCCTCATTTACTGTGGACTTGCGTTAAAAAGATAAGCAAACATGATCATGCCAGGTTGTTAAAAATTATCACTTTCGGCTTGGTATTGGTTGTTTGTTTGTCTTAATGAACCAAATATATTTCCAAAAGTTTGTGGTTCAAACAGAAATAATATGAAACATGAATATTGGTATGGAGTTTTCCCCCTCTCCCCCACACTGCTGGTGTAACAGCCTCCATTGTGGAAACTAAAGTCTGAGTCCACTTCTTTATTCCAGACCAATATATATATATATATATATATATATATATATATATATATATATATATATATATATATATATATATTCAAGAAATGTTCATAATTAAAATTTTTAGTGATTTAATGGGATAAGAACGTAAATACAGTGTGCTTGCACGGTGATGTTAATGGAGCCTCCATGCTGCCTGTTTTTAGGTGCTATTTTTAGTTGTTTTTTTCTGGCATTTCTTTATCACCAGCAATTTGCAAATAATAATGTTGTTCTTCTTTCATCCGCTCCCATTAGGGCTTGCCACAGTGGCTCATCCTTATCTGCCTGTTAGATTTGGCAACGCCTAATGCCAACACCAGATGCCTTTCCTGACACAACCCTCTCCATTTATCCAGGCTTGGGACCAGCACTAGGAGCACCCTATACCCCCAGTGGCTGGGATCTTCTTTTAGTAAATACACCACCCAACCTTCATGTTGCATGCCCCACCCAGGATTTGAACTCAGGTTCTCAGCAGGTGGCTCTACCTACTGAGCCACAATAATACAACCCCAAATCAGAAAACATTGTGACAATGCAAATAAAAATAGCACAGTGTTTTTTTACTTTGTCTTTTATTTCATTGCATTTCATTGTATAAAGACAAGATATTTCATGCTTTATCTGGTCAACTTCATTTCATTTGTTAATATACATCCAGTTCTGTATTTCAGGCCTGCAACCCATTCCAAAAAAGTTGGGACAGTAAAGTACCTTTCACTTTGTAATGTTGCCATTCCCTCTCACAACACTTAAAAGATGTTTTGGCACCAAGGATACCAGGCGATGAAGTGTTACAGGTGTTATTTTGTCACATTCTTCCTGAAAACACGTCTTATGGTGTGCAGCAGTACTGGGTAGCCATTTTTTGCTTCACAATTTTCCACACACTCTCTATTGGGGACAGCTCAGGACTGCAGGTAAATGTAAGAAACACTGTTTATTTTTAAAATACATTTTCCATACTGTCATTTTGGGCTTTAATAGTACGTATAATATTGCAGGTTTTTTGCATATGTTGTAAATTCCACTTGTATTGTTTACATTTGATCTTAAATAGCCAGAGTCAAATGTTCATTTTAAATGTAAATTAATTAAATTCGCTTTATAAAGCTGTAACGTTTGGATGGGACCTTAACCAGGGTCAGGCCATAAGCCTGTGAAATTGGTTGTCCCCAACACAAAATTACCGTTACATATCCAACACAACACACCTATTGGCTTAGTGACTATATAACAAGCAGTGACTATATATACAGCTCCTTTTAGTAACTGTAGTTAGACTTTATTGACATGTTTGCTGATTAGTCTCGACAATAGTATAGTTCTGCAGTTTAGATTGTCAGTACAGCTCACTTATCCTTAAGATCATTCTGTTGAGGCTAATACCATGCTCCTTGTCCGAGTGCAGTATACACTCATTTTCTATAATATTAAACAAAGCACAGCTGTACTTTACTGTTTTGCAGCCATGTAAACTTTTCTATCACTACATTTTTGTCGCAACAGCTACTGAATTAAATCTAAAGGCAGATTGCACCAAGTGCTGCTGCCTTTCATATCAATCTTAGTTTCCCACCCATGGAGGGCCCCTAGTAACGCCATGCTTTCTTTGTGAGCATTCTCTCAATCCAAGCACAGCTTTACCATGCGTTGACTGAACACACCAGAGTCGAATATTCAGTGCTGCTGCACACTTGATTAGCAGGATATGGGGAATGAGCTGATATCTCAGCAGGGGCTGCAGATCCTGCACCTGTGATAAATTAGCAACAGAAAGATTTCACATACAATGTTTGTACCATTGGAATGCTAATTTACACTGTGGTGAACACCTCATATCTGAGACATCAGAGATAATGTCATATGGACTGCTAAACAACTGGAGTCTGAAATATGTTTTTTGGTTAAAATGAGAAGCATTAAGTCTGAAGAAAGAAAGACACTACATTACATCATAAGATCCCATCTGTTAAGCGTTGTGGTGGTAGTGTCATGGTCCTGTTTTGCTGCATCCGGGTCAAGAAGGGTTGCTATCATTGCTGGAATAATGAATTATAAAATATACCAACATTCTCTGAAGGAAAATGTCAACACTGAATATTAAGAGAATGCAGCAAGACAGCAACTCTAAACACACAAGTTATTATACTTAAAATCGTTAAAGAAGACTAAAGTTAATCTTTTGAAATGGCCCAGAGAGAGACCCGATCTTAATCCAAGAGATATGTTGTTGAAGCAGCTTGTGCAAAAAACCCACCAACATCCCAGAGTTGAAGCTGTTCTGTACAGTTGAATGGGCTAAAATTTCTCCAAACCGATATGCAGGACTGATCAGCAGTGACTGGACATGTTTTGTTACAGTTATTGCTGCACCAGGGGGGTCACACCACATACTGAAAGCAAAGTTCACATACTTTTGCCACTCACAGATATGTAATATTGGATCATTTTCCTTAAAAAATTAATGACCAAGTTTAATAATTGGGCTCACCTTATCTGCTATTAGGAAAATCTGATAATGTTTTAGTTCATATTTACCATCATAGGTACACTTCAACTATAAGAGACAAAACGAGAAAAAAAATCCAGGAAATCACATTGTAGGATTTTTAAAGAATTTAATTGAAATCATGGTGGAAAATAAGTATTTGGTCACCCACAGACAAGCACGATTTCTGGCTCTCACAGACCTGTAACTCGTTACTTGTATTAATGGCACCTGTGACTCCAAACTCAACCATGGCCAAGACCAAAGAGCTGTTGAAGGACACCAGGAAGAAAATTGTAGACCTGCACCAGGCTGGGAAGAGTGAATCTGCAATAGGCACGCAGGTTGGTGTGAATAAATCAACTGTGGGAGCAATTGTAAGAAAATGGAAGACATACAAGACCATTGATAATCTCCCTCGATCTGGGGCTCCACGCAAGATCTCATCCCATGGGGTCAAAATGATCATGAAAACGGTGAGCAAAAATCCCAGAGCTACACAGAGGGGCCTGATGAATGACCTGCAGAGAGCTGGGACCAAAGTAACAAAGGCTACCATCAGTAACACACTACGCCGAGAGGGACTCAGATCCTGCAGTGCCAGGCGTGTCCCCCTGCTTAAGCCAGTACATGTCCAGGCCCGTCTGAAGTTTGCCAGAGAGCATATGGATGATCCAGAAGAGGATTGGGGAGAATATCATGTGGTCAGATGAAACCAAAATAGAACTTTTTGATAAAAACTCAATTTGTTGTGTTTGGAGGAAGAAGAATGCTGAGTTGCATCCCAAGAACACCATACCTACTGTGAAGCATGGGGGTGGAAACATCATGCTTTGGGGCTGTTTTTCTGCAGAGGGGACAGGACGACTGATCCGTGTTAAGGGAAGAATGAACGAGGCCATGTATTGTGAGATTTTAAGCCAAAACCTCCTTCCATTAGTGAGAGCATTGAAGATGGAACGTGGCTGGGTCTTCCAACATGACAATGATCCCAAACACACCGCTCAGGCAATGAGGGAGTGGCTCCGTCAAAAGCATTTCAAGGTCCTGGAGTGGCCTAGCCAGTGTCCAGACCTCAGCCCCATAGAAAATTTGTGGAGGGAGTTGAAAGTCTGTGTTGCCCAGGATCAGCCCCAAAACATCACTGCTCTAGAGGAGATCTGCATGGAGGAATGGGCCAAAATACCAGCTACAGTGTGTGCCAACCTGGTGAAGACTTACAGGAAACGTTTGACCTCTGTCATTAGCAAACAAAGGTTATGTTACAGTGTATTGAGTTGAACTTTTGTTAATGACCAAATACTTATTTTTCACCATAATTTACAATGATATTCTTTAAAAATCCTACAATGTGATTTCCTTTATTTCTTTTCTCATTTTGTCTCTCATAGTTGAAGTGTAGCTATGATGAAAATTACAGACCTCTCTCATCTTTCTAAGTAGGAGAACTTGCACAACCAGTGGCTGACTAAATACTATTTTGCCCTGCAGTAGGAAATTCTACAAACACCACTCAGCACCAATCTTGGTCATGTTCCCAGTGGCTTCTAATGTCTACCTACGCCCGCTGCTTCCCTCCTATCTGTAGACCAGTTTAACTAGTCTTAAGTTCATCATTGTATTTATAGTTGTGGTGTACATTCCACCCAGCGACCAACACAAAAACTGTACAAAACCAACAGTGAGCTACAAACCTTCCATGCTGTACCACATGCAACTCTCAAATCAGTGCTCTCCCCTGGCCCTAGGAGCCATCTTTGCTATTCAGTACTGTTTTAAGCACACTGACTTGGACATGTTTAGGGAGGCTGCAACTTACAGTGGCTCTACCAACCTTAAGGGGTGGCACTTTCACCTCACAGTTAGAAGGTCCTGGGTTCGATTCCAGAGCGGAGTGATCTGGGTCTTTTCTGTGTGGAATTTGCATGTCCTCCGTGGGTCCGGGTACTCCAATTTCCTCCCACAGTCCAAAAACATGTGTGTTAGGTCAACTGATTATGCTAGGCCCCAACCTGAGTGTGTATATACAGTGATGCTTGAAAGTTTGTGAACCCTGTAGAATTTTCTAGAATTAATATTGAATCATTTTTCTCAATAAATAAATGACCAAGTATAATATTTTTGCCTCATTTCTTTAACTGGGTTCTCTTTATCTACTTTTAGGACTTGTGTGAAAATCTGATGATGTTTTAGGTCATATTTATGCAAAAATATAGAAAGTTCTAAAGAGTTTACAAATTTTCAAGCACCACTGTATGACTAGTTTTGATATAACGTTGAGTGATGATGTAACCTTGTGGCTGTCATTGAATGGCATTTGATGCTGAAGAGCAATGTTAAACAAACAAACAAACAAAACCAACCTGTAGTGTACAACATGATGCTGCTTGAGTCAGGTGATACGGCAGCCCTAAGAACAGAGAGGGCCAACTTGTCCTGGGACATCAGAGTAGCAAAGTGTATGGACATTTCCAGTAGACAAAAGGCACATTGTGCATGTGGCAGGGCATCCAGGCCATACAGGATAGAGGACATCTCCATGTGCCTGTGACGAAGAGGCCTCCAATATTCATATGCTGAATGACTTCTATGCACAGTTTGAAGCACAGAACACCTGAATGGCAGTGACCAGGTGCTCTGCTTAACCACGGGTGATGTGAGGAGATCTCTGCTCAGACGCAACCCACACAAAACTGCTGGACCAGACAACATTCCTGGCCATGTGCTCAGAGGATGTGCAGATCAGCTGGCAAATGTTCTCATAGAAATAATTAACATCTTTCTCAGCACCGCTGTCATCCGAACATGTTTCAAAGCCATCACCAAGAATTCTTCAGTGTCCTGCTTCAATCACTACCATTAAGTTGCACTGACCATTCACCTCCCGTATGACCCTGACCAATTCTTGGGTTGGTCTGGGGTTAAAATGTGAGCTTAAAATGTAAAACTGGCATAAAATACCAACCTTGTAGTTCACATTCATTCATTCATTCACTTTCTTATCTGCTTAATACCAATCAGGATCACAGGAAACAACCCTAGACAGGGCGTCAAGCCATCATAGGGAATACACACTCACTCTTATAGTAGTGGCACTTTTAGAGACACCAATTAACATAACAAGCATGTCTTTGGACTGTCGAAGGAAACTGGAGTACCCTGAGTAAGCCCATGTGGACACAGGGAGGACATGCAGACTCCACACTGAAAGGATCCAGCCCTGGCATTGAACCCACAACCTTCTCGCTGTGAGGGGACTTTGGTAGCCTAGTGGTTAAGGTACTGGACTCTGGACCAGAAGATCCAGGGTTCAAATCCCACCTCTGCCAAGCTGCCACTGTTGGGTCCTTGAGCAAGGCCCTTAACCCACTTGGAGCTTGGATTGTAAGACTGTACCAATTGTAAGTCGCTCTGGATGAGCGCGTCTGCTAAATGCTGTAAATGCTACCACCGTGCCACCCTTGGAGTTAATAAAAACATAATAGTCCATACTAATTTATGTAGCTACTTGACAGCTGAATGTGACATGATAGCAATTAAAACATCTAGCATCATATATAATTTCAGATTTTCATATAGGTCCTGTCATGAAACGTCAAATGCAGCTAAATAGTGAGTTATTAGAAATACCAGCTATATCATTGCTATACTGACAATTGCTAAGACTGATGGCATGATGGTGCCATAGACGTGGCTAGCCCCTTTTTAAAGTCCCAGCACCCATGAAATAATAAAAAGTCATTTTTATTGTTGTTTTGTTAAAAACAGAAGTTTGTCAATGATAGCTTGAAGAAATGTTAAAACCATAGAAAGTATATGGTATGATACAAGTGATGGCTTTGTGGCTCACAGGCTCAGCAAAAAGTTTTCATAGATTTGCTGGTGTCTTTCTAGTCACAGTGTCCCTACCCAAAAAGTCAGATGTTCTTTCTTCACAAGTGTGGGAATGACAGTCCAAAACTATGTTAAAATGAACTGGGGTTTTTTTTGTTTGTTTTGTTTTTTTAACTGTACATTTTAACTTAAAAAGTCTCATTGGGTGCTCAGCACCCCTAAACCTCTGATCCTAGAATTGCCCCTGGTGTCATATAATTGAAAATACATCATCAAGACAAATTTCAACATGTTTTGATCATTTCAGTTTTTAGGCAACCATTGGTCTGTAAATTTTCTCAGATTTGGTGTCTTTCACAGGTTCCCTCCCCAAAATTCAGATGTTCTTCCTTTACAAGTGTGGGAATGACAGTCTAAAATTACTTTAAAATGTACAGGTTTTTTTTTTATAACTTCTAATGCACTAATCCTAAAATCGGCAGTGGTGTCATATAACTGAAAATACATCGTCATGACAATTTTCAACATTTTGATCAAGTTTACGCAGTGAAGGATGGGTTTCAACATTGAGCTTGGGTCCTCTAAGAGTTTCCTCCTTATGCATCTCGGGAGTTTTCCTTGCCACTGTTGCCTCTGGCTGTTCATTTGGGCCCTAGACTCTGCTTTTAGTAGAGCTACTTTGTGACAAGGTTTTAAAATCACTGTATTAAAGAAACTAGACTTGAGCCAACTTGAGAAATTATGCAGTGTTCGGTCTGATATTTCACTTTTCTAATTAAGGAAATTGTAGTGAATAATTCTTAAGACATAATTATGTAAAAGTATAATGTGTCTCTGGGGCTCAGGTGGGTCTTGCCGTAATGAACCAAATCAGGGCCATGATGATGCATGTGCTCATTTCAACCTGAAAAAAAAAACCATTAGCAGAGAAGATATACAAAGAAGCTGTTCAAATGTCAGTACGCAAACATATACGCACAGATATTTTTTAAAAGATAGACACTAGGTCATTAAAATTACACAAACGCATCCACACACAGTACTCATGACCTCAGCCAAATACAAACTGGGGTTATGGCACAGAAAATAGAGAAATGGAAAGGTTGGAGGGCAAGAGAGAGAGAGAGCGAGAGAGAGAGAGGCATGGTGGAGGGAGATGGAGTGGAGAGGGCCAGAGCCAGGGGGAAGCTATCAGCCCATACACTGTTTAGGTCTCAGTGGTTAATGGACTTTGTGGGTGAGGGAGACAGAGACAGACAGAAAGAGAGAAGTGAGTAGATGCATTACTGTAATGGCATGATGCCCATATTAATTACACAACTTTAATAAATAAAGCAATTTCAGGCTGTTTCTGTTCTGCCCCCCTCTGCATGCGTTTGTATGTTTGTGTGCCTGAGGAACAATCCTGGGCAAAAAAATGGGCCAAACTTGAAATTGCAAAATATGAAGCTTTAAATGGTCCTAACAATAAATTCTTGGTCAGAAAATTAGTAAGAACTAAGAAAATGCCCTGCTGAGGCCATCATTAGCTCACCACTCCTCGTTGCATCAGTGAACTGTTGGAGGGAAAAGCTGGAAACAGCTTTCATGTAGATTGAAATGCTTAATATAAATCAAACACGTTAAGGTGTTGCATTTAGGTTTTTTTTTCTTAAAAGCTTAGTTGTTGGTAATCTGCCACACCTAATGCAGCCCATCACAAGCCTGTAAACAAGCTCTTAAATAGAACCTGGATTGACCCATATTTACAGATATCTACAATATACAGTCTTGTGAGTCCCAAGGTAAACGAGTGAGAAAATCTGCTCCAGAAAAGCAAAATATCACAGACAGGTTGCTGTCAGATACCATGCAGCTAGTCTTCATCAGGCCAACTGCTCTATTCTGAAATTTACAAGACCCTAGGCACAGCAGATCCCTGTTTCACTATCAGCTATTAAGAGAATACAACAGGTCAACACTTTGAAACAACAGGTGATGTTACCAGAAAGAAAGGAGCTGGTAGGCCCAAAGCCACGTTAAGCAGAGATGACCACATGCTGACATGGACAGTTCTCAAAGACAGGACATAAAAAACCTTTCAAAATTGTCAGCAGTGTTTAAGCCCTTAGAAAACAAGACTCGTTCGAGATGAACAATATCCAGAAGGCTGTCTAATGCAGGTTTTGTTCAGAAGAAGTGTTAAAAACCATTGTTGTCGAAAAACATCGTGGACAGAATGAAGCTTCTGGCCTATTATGGAAAGAATCAGGGTGGTTCAGCATGGAAACGATATGAGATGATAACGGTCCAGAGAGGTGTTTTCAGAGATCTGGTGAGAAATACAGCAGTGAATGCATCTCTGCTGCCATTAAGCATGGTTGTAGAGGTGTCATGGTGAGGGAGTCTTTGTGTGGAGCAGCTTCAGTGTGAAAAGTCAGTTAATGCTTTGGAGTACAGAAAATTATGGAGAAAGGCTTGATTACCACAACTGACAACTTCAATTAGGTTATTTTTCAACAAGACAAAACCTAACTGTGGTCTGGTTTCACAAATTTATAGAAAGCCCCTGCTCACAATGTGAACACCATCAAGAAATGGCTTGAGAACAAGTCCATCAGGCTCATGTTTTGGCCTGGTCAGAGTCCAGATTTGAACTCTTTATTGAATATAAACTAAATGGGAAAATCTTTCAACTACTGTTTGAAGCCAGGCAGCCCTGCTGCTGCCTTACAGCATTTAGGACCTTGGTTCAATCCCAGGTAGAGCATTCTGGGTCCTTTCTGTGTGGAGTCTGCATATCCTCCCTGTGTCCATGTGGGTGTACTCTGGGTACTCAACAACAGTTGAAAGACATGCTTTAGGTTAATTGATTACACTGAAGTGGTTCTGGTGTGTGAAGGTGTGCGCCATATGATGGATTGGCACCCTGTCTAAGGTTGTTCCAGCCTTGCGCCCTATGCTACCAGCTAGGCACCGGCTCTCCTACGACCCTGCCCTGTTTTAAGCAGATAAGATAATGAATGAATGAAAGAATGTTTGAATCCATTTCCATTGAGTGGGACAACATTGACTCTTGTCTCAGTAAAAATTTGTCTGCAAGTTACCTATGAGATTTAAACATTTTAGGAAATCAAAGGAAAAGGTTATCCTGTGCTTAGGATCTTATGTAATTGTTTAATTTTTGCAAATTACCTGACCAATGATTTGCTGTTGAGACCACTACAAGCTTAACATTTTGCAACTTTGCGTTTGGTCCTTTTTTTCATAGGAGTATATAGGAGGATGTGGGCCTTGCTTAATAAACACAAAAATGGGTCAATATCCAACAGAACGTTGCCTGGTTTCAGAAAACAGGCTAATATTGTTTGTGTCCTACTTGTTCTCCAATTTCCAATTTCTCCACTTGTCACTCTCCCTTACACACTTCTCCCACACGTTCCTCCTGTCTCAGTTCCACACGGAGGTTTTCTAGCACAAGGTCTGCTACGCTTCAACAACAGCAGCTCCAAGTCCAGCTGCACCCAAAGCCCCCTCACCAAACCATACTATGTACTGCATGGCCATTTCATAAGAGGTGAACATGTTGCCAGACTGTGTGCTTTTTCCCCTCCATAAGGTTTTATGTAGTAAATAAAACAGTACCCTTCCTTTACTGTGTGAAGATGCACTGCTTTTGAGTTTAAGCAAAGCTGGTGATTGATCAGCTGTGAAGTCCATTGTTAATCGTCGTCTATCAGTTGGAATTAAATGTACAAACAATCTGTCAATTTGTTCAGTTGTAACTCCAATATTTCTAAAAGGCAAGAGTTTACATACACAGCAATAAAAAATAGATTTTTTTTTTATCTGGCGTAATATCCAGAACTGCTTCATCGCTTCAGCTACACAGTATTCTAAAACTGCCTGTGTTCTGTATTGATCTAGAACTACTTCAGATGCCCAGAGCTGTAGAATTGTTTTAGTCACTTGGTATTCTAGATCTGCTATAGCACTTCTAGACATACTTGTGCAACTTAATATGCTAAAACGTCCTTATTTGGGTTAGTCTTGTAGAACTACTTCAGCAGCTCAGTATTCTAAAATCGATTTAAAAACTTATGCAGTTACTAAATCAGTGTTTCTTACATTTCCATTTAGTTCATTGTAAGCAGTATGAACCCAAGATATTTGATTCTTTGTCTGTTCAACTTTATTTCATTTGTTATTATTCTTACATTCCTGCATTTCAGGCCTGCAACACATTCCAAAAGAGTTGGGACAGTAAAGCATTTACCACTTTGTAATGCTGCTGTTCCTTCTCACAACACTAAAAGGCATTTTAGCACAGAGGACACCAAGCAATGAAGTGTTTCATGTGTTATTTTGTCCCATACTTCCTGCAAACACGTCTTATATGCAGATCCGAGTTTAAGCTCATTAGGAAACAATTTACACTATTACACTATAACACTGGTTATTTTAAGTTTTACATACAGCACAATGATCATTCAGGACTTGAACTGAAGTAGACACTTGGACACAAAATATCCATTCTCCTCTAGGCTTTAATTCTCATAATTTATGTTCCATTTAAGAACATCAAATACAGAAGAAAATTTTAAAAGAGGAGTTATAATTTGTTTGTTGTCTCTGTGTCTAAATGGGTTTTCTCCGGGTACTCTGGTTTCCTCCCACAGTCCAAACAAGTGTGTTAGCTTAATTGGTGCCCCTAGGGGATGACGGAGTGTATGAGTGTGTGTGCCCTACCATAGATTGGCGCCCTGTCTAGGGTTGTTCCTGCCAACATCAAATAACTTAAACATCAAATAACTTTCATTATGAGAAAACCATTTCTAAATCTATTTAACATCAATTTTTAGAACTAAAAATAGAAACAGGTCGAATAATCATAAAATTCCGACAATCATATAATGAGAACTTAGATGTGTTGGCTGTATTTGAGACATTTTCATTTGTGAAGTGCACCATTTCAGAGGCGTTTTGGGGCAGCAGCGCCTCCCCCAGGCCCTAGTGAGTCAAATGTAGGTGGATATGGAGAGAGGTAGCACAGTTGAATAAGAGAACATAAATAAGAAAAACTGTTGACGATTTAAACTAATAAAGCGTGTTTATTTGGAGGGGGGCTAAAGAACATTTTGCGGGGCTATAGCTCCCTAAAACAGGTCTATCGACGCCATTGATTATTTCCTTCAAGAACGTTTTCTATTCCCTGCTGGTAAATGCAGTCTTCTGACCACTTTTCACATCTACCGCCACCACTCAGCAAGCACCAATCCTGCCGTGTGAGACCTTCATGAAAAGCTCTAATTAGTGTGATTGCCTATAGAGCAATTGCCTTATTATTATTATTCCATGTTTTTGTCAGGCTTTCAACTGCCGCAGCTTTCGAGATATCGACCCCGTTCCAGCGCCATTGCGTCCAGTCTGGTCGGGAATGGTGTGCTTATATAGGGCTTTCTGGTCGGACTTTGGGCCCCGCAAAGTCCCAAATTTTCCCAAAAGAAATGAATGGGCCCAAAGTTAACGAATCATAGCTCAGACTGATGGCCACGAAATTCGGCAGGCTTGGTCCTGGGTGCAATCTGAGGTGACATGTGATGCCCATGGGGCCCCTGAGGGCCTCGGCTGGGCCCTGGGGCCCCTGGCGGGCCAATGATCGTAACTCAGTCAGTTTTCACACTACTGCGACGAAATTTGGCTGGCTTGGTTCCTGGTGCAAAATGAGATGACATGTGATGCCCATGGGGCCCCAGAGGGCCCTGGCTGGGCACTGGGACCTCTGACAAGCCAATGATCGTAACTCTTGGTTTTCAAACTATGGCCACAAAATTTGGCAGGCTTGGTCCCGGGTGCAATCTGAGATGACATGTGATGCCCTTGGGGCCCCTTAGGTAGGCTGAAAGAGGTGTCAATCACTGGCGAGCTTTCCTGCAACTTCTAGGAAGTGTTTTGCTGGGTCTCTGCTTTTTCAGCTCTCATATTATAGGACATTTTATTTGCAGTTCAGCGGTGTCATGGAGTTGTTTTGATGGTAAGTGAATTTTCTATGACAAAATCTGAAGTTATTTTACATCCTAAGTATATTTTAAAAGGCTAAATTGTTGAGGAGGCGTGGTTGCGTTTGTAAACAATAATGGAGAACAGGCTGTGTTCAGAATGAGATTCCTGTTGAATGTATGCAGGTAGTCATATTAAGTCTAAGAAATATGAGTTGATGTGTATGAACTGTGTGTTAAGAATATTTGATGCTATTAAGCGGTCTAATTCTTGGGCCGGCCCTTGCGCCCGCTAGGGGGTGCACCTGCATGAAGAGGATAAGGTGTGCGAGAGTAATGGGTTATCATGTCGCAATTTTCGTTTAAAAATTTTCCACACATTTCCTATTGGGAACAGGTCAGGACTGCAGACAGGTCAGTCCAGTAGCCAGAGCCAACACTTCTGCAGCCATGCCTTTTGTAATGTGTGCAGCATGTGGTTTTGCATAGTGTTGCTGAAAAATCCATGATCGTCGGAAAATATGTCGTCTTGAATTCAGCATATATACATTTCTACATGAATGCTGTCATCACAGAAGTGTTAATGACGTTTGACAGGGCACTGACATGACCTGACCATTACAGACCTTGGCTTTTGGACTTGTTACTGATAATAGTCAGGATGGTCAGTTTCATCTTTGGTCCAGAGCACATGGTGTCCATTCCCTCCAAAAAATATCTGGAATACTAATTTGTCTGACCACAATACACATTTCCACTGTGTGATGGTCCATCCCAGATGTCTCCAAGCCCCGAGAAGTCAACACCATTTTTGGACAAGGCTTCTTTTTGGCACGGTAAAGTTTTGAAGTGGCATGTGTGAATGTAACTCTGTATTGTAGTACTTGACAAAGGTTTTCCAGAGGAATCCCTTACCCATGTGGTTATATCAGCTATTGATGAATGACGATGCTTGATGCAGTGCCCTCTGAGTGACTGGAGATAACGGATCTTCAGTTTAGCCTTGCACCTTTGACCTGTACACACTGACGGTCCTCCAGATTCCTTAAATTTTAATGATATTATGCACTGTGGAAGGGATTTGCATATTTCTCCCTCTAATCTTTCTTTGAGGAACATTGGTTTTCAGAATTTCTCACACATTTGTTGAAAATTGGAGATCCTCTCCCCATCTTTGCTCTTCAAAAACTCAGCATTTTGTGGATTCTGCTTTTGTACCAAATCACCTGTTGACATCATCTGCTTGAAATCACTTCATTATTTAGTTTTGTCCTCATTATTAGCCCTAAATTGCCACTATCATACCTTTTTTTGGAATGTGCAAGAATGGATTAACAAATGAAATGAAGATAATCAGACAAAACATGAAATATCTTGGGTTCATACTGTCTGCAGTTAAATAAAGGTCAAAGTAAATGTAAAAACACTACTTTTATTTGGATTTTCCATACCATGCCAGCTTTTTCTGTATTGGACTTAAGCTGCTCTCTAGTCTAAAACTACATTAGATGTTCGTTGATCTACAACTACTTCACTCCTCCCTCTCAGTAATACTCTAAACAACATTTTCAATTGTTCAGTGATCTAAAACTTATTCCGTTGCTCAACATTGCACAACTGCTAGACTCTGCAGAAGTGTGACTTTAATGTTTAAACTATGAGCAGGGTCCCAATAGTGGCAGTTTGCCAGTGCTTGAACCCTGAACTTTATAGCCTGTAGTCCAGTACCTTCTCCTCTTAGCCACCTCAGTCCATTATAAAGCATTGTACCTCGTTTCATTCCTTTTCCTGGTTTTAAAAAGTGTATATCTTTTACCCTTGTCTGTTTGTTTAGACTATGCCTCTGGATTTGCCTGTGATTGCTCTGCCTGATGGCTTTTTGACATTCGCTAAGGACTATGATAATGATTTATGGATTAACAGCATTAAACAATGTTTCACCGATGACCCACACTTACATTTTACTTCTCTCACACACGTTACAATGAGAAATCAGTGACAATTAAAATGCCAAAGGGGCATCAATACCAATGATTGACTATTTTTCTTTTTTGCTTGTTTTGTACACCAAATAAATAGCTACTTTAAAATGTTTGGAAATACATATTGACATATTGACATATTGGGTTTTTTGTGTGTCCAGACCCAGTGCTGTGCATCTGATGCTGCAAGTTGGATTTCTTATAGGAAATAAAGTATATATTCTGAACTGTGTATCTGGTATTCATATTTCATAATGAGCCTGCTCACACTATGTAATGATCCAACAGAATTTGTTAAAAATTCTAATTTGCCTTCTCATACTGCATGACAAATGCTAGTCAGTTCATATGTGGCTTAGTCACTATGCTAACGGTTTCATCTTTTTAATTTAGTTTCCATGTGTAATGTGGTCAAACTTATTTAATAGATATTCACTTTAGTTTACTAGGATTGATCTAAATTTATTTTGCACATTAGGATATATTCTGGTATATGATAAGTTCTCTGGCATTCATAGAAACTAATGGATTTAATGAACAAAAGCCTTTCAGTAAGAATGATACAGTATGAACATGTCTATTTCATGGCTATGTTTGGCAGGGGGTGAACAGGACCCAACAGTGGCGGGATTTGAACCCTGCACCTTCTGGTCCAGAGTCCAGTACCGCTAGGCTACCACAGTCCAATTATAGCAGTTACAGCATCGAGTACACGAACTTCCAGAAAACAATAGATTACAATCACCCAGAGAAACACAAACCAGGAATGCTTACCTTCGGGCTGAATATGTCCCTATACAATTTCTCGAAAGAAGAAGAAGAGCAAACACATTATGTAAACTAGGCAAGGCAACAGAAACACTAACCACCAAAGAATAACTACAAAGCAACTGGAAACACACTGTGGTCTGGTTTCACAAATGTATAGAAATCCCCCTAAAACATATTTCAGACTTTTCAGTACATCAGAAAGAGCAGACATGACATCAGTCCAGTGCAGTGAGAGAGAAAAAATGGGTATACTACCGCTGTCAAATGACTAAAATGAGTTATCATGTTCATCGCACCAGTTTTATTACACTTTGACACTTTCTTTAGAGTATTTGACACTAAAGAAATAGTGTTTTCTTAAAAAGCCATGTGAGTGGAAAACAAGCTTCAAGAGAATGCATTTATGACTTTTCAATAATTCATTATTTTCATCAGCACAAAATGAATTGTGTTTCTCTGGAGGATGACTTGCTGTCTTTTTTTTTTCAGAACACAATAAAAGATAAAAGATAAAGGCGTGATGATACCTTCTGATTTGAGTTATTCATTATAAATGTACTTTTACTAGAAACAGCATATGTTGTTAAATCATTCAGTGACATTTACATTACATTATATTTACAGAATTTACCCAGAGCGACTTACAGTCTTACAATCCAAGCAATTGTGGGTTAAGGGTCTTGCTCAAGGACCCAACAGTAGCAGCTTGGCAGAGGTGGGATTTGAACCCTCTACCTTCTGGTCCAGAGTCCAGTACCTTACCCACTAGGCTACCACAGTCGCATTTGGTGTGCTTATGTGACCGATTCTGCTGTTGCACAGACATACTACTCTCACAAACTCTGTTCCGTAAATGCTCTATATCCTTCGTTTCCAACCTGAGATCTGTGGCGCCTCAAGGGGGTGCCAAAGATCTCGGGGGGCACAAGACTTTGACTGCTCTGAGGTGCTCTGAGTTTGTCAAAATACAATTTGAACATAATACTTAAAATAACACAATCAATAGAAAATGTGCATTTAAAAGTGCTTAAGATATTTAATAAGCTTATATTTGATTTTAGTTATATTTTTTGTTGTCTTGAAAAGAGAAAATGAAAAAAAGATGTTAAAAAGCTATAAAAGGAACCCACTGCTCTATATCATATGTTTTAAAGTAGCTAATGGTGATAAGGGAACCATTTCAGCCACAGCCCATAATTACTTGTACAGTGGTGCTTGAAAGTTTAACCAATTAGAGTTTCTGTTCTACGTCAAATATGACCTAAAACCAGAGACATTGAGACAATGCTCCATTGTAAAAAGTGCTATATAAATAGATCTGATTTGACGTGACTTAAAACAACATCCGAATTTCACAAGCATTAGATTGTATAAACAAAACCCAAATACACAAGTGGAATAAAATATATTTTACATGGTCATTTATTTTTTATGTAGGTCATTTCTAGTAACTGTTGTTCAGTCTTGCACATTGACTTGGAGGAATTTTATCCTTGTGCAAAACCACTTCAACTCTGGGATGTTGGTGAGTTTTCTCACCTGACCTGCCTGCTAAATGTCCTACCACAGCACTTCTTTTTGATTAAAGTCAGGACTTTGTCTAAGCCATTCCAAATCACTAACTTTATACTTCCTAACCATTGTTTGGTAGAATGACTTGTGTGCTGCATGACCCATATTCTACTGAAATTCAGTTCAGAGACAGATGTCCCGAATTTGCTGGGATAATTCAGAATTCATTGTTCCATAAGCGATCAAACACAGCCAAATGGGTCCAATTCCTGATATTATCACCACCATAAAGTTTCACAGATAAGTTATTGTTCTTATGCTGGAATGCATCCTGTTTCTTTCTCCAAATATAATGCTTCTAATTTAAAATGAAAAGGTTATATTTTGGTCTCAGCTGTGAACGAAACAGAATCCTGGCTTGTCCACATCATCTTTAGCAAACTACAGATGGGCAGCAACGTTCTTTTTGGGGAGCAGCAGCTTTCTTCTTGCAACCCTGCTATCCACACCATTGTTGTTAATGTTCATGGTCGATTCATGACCATTAATATTAGCCGATGTAAGAAAGGTCTTCAGCTGCTGGGGAGGGTAACAATGCTCTTGAATTTTCCCCATTTCTACACGGCCTCTCTGACTGTGGCTTGGTCAGGTGCAAACTCTTTAGAGACAGTTATGTAACCATTCCTCCCTGATGGCCATCAACAACTCTGTCTGAGGTCTTCGAAATCTCATTGGTTCGTGTCATGATACACTTCCACAAACTTGTGTTGAAGATCTTTTAGCTCCCTGTTCTTTAAATAAAACAGGGTACCCACTCACACCTGATTGTCATCCCATTGATGGAAAACACCTGACTCTAACTGCTAATCCTAGAGGTCCACATTCTTCTGCCACTTATATATATATATATATATGTATTTTTGTTTCAGTTGTTTTACTGGGTTCTCTTTATAAACTTTTAGGATCTGTGTAAATATCTGGTGATGTTTAGGTCATATATAGGCAGAAATATAGAAAATAATAGAGTTCACAAGCACTCAAGCATCACTGAAGCTTCTTATGGTCAAACAGTGAAAATGAGATTTAAAATAATATTTGTGTTAAAATATTATTGTGCTATACTATCTCCTAACAGAGGGGTAAGTCTAATTCTAAGCCTTGTGCTGATATGTTTACCAGAGTGGTTTCATGATAATTCACACCTCCAGACCTTGGTGTCATAGCAGGCTTATGGTATCACAAATGTGTTAATCACACACATGTTTGTGGATTTTGGATATTCCCACCACTCTGTAGAAAATACATAGTATATAGTAGCTATATATAGTATAGCTTTGGATGACATGTCTTTATGATGAAAACAAAACAGATAGCAAAGAAGAGCTGGTTCACACTTCTGAACCTCACATTTTGGCAGACAAACAGGCAAGGAATGATCTTTTAGAAAAGAGGCTTAATGTGACGTACTTTTATAATAATCTTATTTTATAATCATATTTTTATTCGCAATTTGAATAGATGTCTTACTGTACTTGTTCACATTTCACACTTAGGCAAATACATGTACGTTCATTGTTTTTATTTTTATTGCATGTTTCGTCTGGTCAACTTCATTCCGTTTGTTAATAATCATCCGTTTCTGCATTTCAGACCTGCAACACATTCCAGGAAAAGCTGGGAAAATAGTTTACCATTTTGTAGTGTTTTCATTCCTTCTCACAGCACTTAAAATATGTTTGTGCACTGAGGATACCAAGTGATGAAGTGTTTCAGGTGTTATTTTGTCTCATTCTTCCTGCAAACACGTCTTAACATTCCCCACACATTCTCTACTGGGGACATATCAGGACTGCAGGCTGGCCAGTCCAGTACCCGTACTCTCTTCATGCCTTTGTAATGTGTGCAGCTTGTGGTTTTGCATTGTCTTGTTTAAAAAATGTCCCTGGAAAAGATGTCGTCTTGAAGCCATAATATGTTGCTCTAAAGTCTCGATGTACTTTTCTGCATTAATGCTGCCATCACAGATGTGTAAATGACATTTGCAAAGGACACTGACACAACCCCATACCATGATAGACCCTGGCTTTTTTGGACTTGTTGCTGGTAGAAGTCTGGATGGTCATTTTTGTCTTTGGTCCGGTAAACACGATGACCATTTCTTCCTAAATAGTTATGGAAAACTGATTCATCTGTCTACAATACATGTTTCCACTGTGTGATGGTTCATCCTAGATGCCTCAGAGCCCCCCAGAAATCAATGCTGCTTCTGGACATGGTTAACATGAGGCTTCTTTTTGGCACACTAAAGTTTTAAGTGGCATTTGTGATTGTAGCTATTGATGAATGATTGTTCTTGATGCAGTGCCGTCTGAGTGATTACAGATCACAGTTATTCAGTTATACCCTTGCTTTTTTTTACATACTGAAATTCCTCCACATTCTTTTGATCCTTTAATGATGTTATACGTGGTAGTGGGAGAAATCTGCAAATTCCTTCCAAGCGTTCTGTTTTTTAACATTTCAACAATTTTTCGTACGTTTGTTCACAAATTGCTGATCCTCTGCCCATCTTTATTCCTCAAACACTCAGCCTTTGGATACTACTTTTGTACCATATTTTTTTTACCTCATTACTAGCCATAAGTTGTCCCCATCCCAACTTTTTGTGGAACACAGGTGTGAAATGCAGGAAAGGATGTATATTAACAAATTAAGCTAAGTTTACCAGGCAAAACATGACCATATTGGGTTCACATGGTCTGCAATTAAATACAAGTCAAAGCAAATTGAACAAATTTACATTTTTTTTTTTTTTCCATTTTCCATACTGTTTCGATATTTTCTGATTTGGGGTTGTAGAAGCTGTGTTTCAGCTTGGCGGTTAGAGCCATTTGCTGGAAATAGCTGTTCTTGAGGACCTGGGTGTTTGTAATGTTAGGGTTAGGTGGTGTGGTTATGGAAACCCGTGATGGCATGGTGCCCTGTCCAGGGTGTATTTCTGCTTGCACCAGTTCAATTCTGGGATGCCTGACCTGGCTAAAATGTTTACATTTTGTCTAAATCTATTCTCCCACAGATTTTAGGCAAAATTATGTGAATTATGCATAACTGAGAATAACCATTATGTCTCCTGATATATGAAGGAGCAATCTCTGAGCACTGAAATCTTCCTGTGAGACAATCCTTATCCCACTTGATGAAATTCCAAGCATCATATGGACCAGAACTTCATCAAGGTACACTCGTCACATGATTCAATGTTATCAGTTCAACATTACTCGCCCTACTATCATCTAATAACCTAGACTCATTACTGCAAGACATTTGGGCTAGAAATAGTCTATCCAATCTGGCAACCAAATGGACGAACTGGCATCCACCAACTCACCCGCTTGCTCTCTCCTATATGCCTTGGGCACTTTTTTTTTTTTTTTTTGCGCTACACCGACTAAGATGAGGCGATCAATTAAATGAGCCAAAAGTATCGATTCGACTGAACGCAGCTGCTGTAGCTGCCGCAGGGTCCCATATTTATGGACAGAGTTTATTAAAATGAGGATCCAGCACACGTACCAAAACGATGGCAGGCCTTCTGTGGGTGTATGACAGCTTTGGAGCGTAATATAAAGTACCGTGTCCATGCTTCTTAAAATGCTGAGCTCAAAAAGTATAAAAGCACAATCTGTCGAAACGGACACTTCCGAGATCTTAAAATCTATAGTTGTAGATCACTGAGAGTTGGTTTTCTCTGTTAGCCATAAGGCTACTTGGTACACATGTTATTCTGATTATAGTTTGTTTTATACCATCAGGCCTTCACAGTATCATACTGCAGCAGTCAGACATGTCTTCACCTTTGAACATAGAACAGAAACTCCTGCTTTATGGATTTAATGGAATGCTTGTGCTGTGGTGTTTTCAGATCCATATTAGAGACATCTACATTATATTGCCAAAAGTATTCGCTCTTCTGCCTTCACACACATATGAACTTGAGTGGCATCCCATTCTTAATCCGTAGGGTTTAATATGATGTCGGCCCACCCTTTGCAGCTATAACAGCTTCAACTCTTCTGGGAAGGCTTTCCACAAGGTTTAGGAGTGTGCTTATTTGAATTTTTGACCATTCTTCCAGAAGTGTATTTGTGAATTCTGTGATAGACTAGCGGTTAAGGTACTGGATCAGAAGCTACAGGGTTCAAATCCCACCTTTGCCAAGCTGCAACTCTTGGGTACCTGAGCAAGGCCCTTATCCCACAGTGGCTTGGGTTGCATCAGTTGTCACTCTGGATAATGGTGTCTGCTAATATAGTGCACGTGATAATACTTCCAATGTCAGTTATCAATATTGTAGTTCCGTTTGTAATGTGGGGGGCACTGCTTTGTGCGACACACTGACCCTGTCCGCACTCCAGTGAAAGCACTGAGTCTTGGTAATCCACCCCTATACATATAGACAGCAGCAAACCAGCATTCCACTCTGCTTCGCTTCTCGCTTCCATCAAGGTGGGATTTCCTTTGTGGTTGATCAATGTACGTTATTGTTTTTTTAGCTGCTGCTTTTCCTGATTTCCTAGGTTTCAGGGTGCAGATGTAAGTGTGGCCAGGAAGAGATGAATGCCCATTATAGGGTTTGATAAGAGCTGAGGCTGGATGACATGCCTGAATGGCCTCTCAGACAGAGCCAGATGTGCCTGCATGTGATGCCCTAACATGTTAAACTTCTGGGCCACCTGCACACCCTCCATCCAGTCATATGGCTATGGTGGCTTAGTGGTTAAGGTAGGAAGCTGTAGAGTAGTAAGTTCAAACCTGACCTCTGTTGCTGGTTGGTCCTTTAGCAAGGCTGCACAACTGCTTGGGTTGTAATACTGTATCAGTTGTAGATCACCCTTGATAAGGCTGTCTACCTAATGTAAATAAACCTAAAGGTAAAATTTTAATTGTGACGCTTCTAATTCTTATACACACAAACTATTCTACCCTTTACGACTAAAATTGATGCTGAAAAGTATTTTGATTTGTTAATTATGATTTCTTACTAACATGTTTTGGCTGGTTATTTTAGATTAAATATGAAAATTGAGCTGTCCTTAGTCTACAGCTCACAGCACTTAGTCACACTTGAGTATTGATATTACATCTTGGGGTTAAAATAAACTGTTGGCAAATTAAAGTGGAACTGAAATCTTACCCCTTGTTGAATGGATTGTCTAAATTAATAAACACTTTATCTCTAAGCTGATAAATAGTTTCAAAAACGTATTGCTACCTCTCGCATGCTAAGCGCGTACTCTACCAAGTAAAGCTATATTTACATAGACTAGATTTTTAAACACCTGTGTGTATGTACATGTAAAATCTGTTTAACAAATGCTTTTCTTGATGTAAAAAAATCAGAAGACAATTTAAATAACAATGAAAATGTATGTATTTGCACAGAACATACACACACACACACACACACACACAAACTATAATGTGTAATGCATCTCTGAAATGTTAAAAGTACAATCTCTTTAGATAAAAGTTCTATATTTGGGCAGTATATGGTGGCCTTATATTGGCTGTGGCCTATTGCCCCCATCCGGAACTGCCCACATTTCCGGAAAGAATTTGCCTCCACCTTTCTTCTATTAAACCTGGCCATGGAGGCAGGTTTCTTTGAGGCAGTTGAGGGCTGGCCAGGGGGAGCAGGAGGCGTGGACTGAATTGCATTGTTCATTACTGTAGCAGGAGTAAGTGAAATAAAAACAGTACCTGTGGCCGGGCTCTGTGGGAGGGTAAAAACAACAGCAGAAGGGAAAGATGTAAGTGGAGACAAATTGGGCAAGACAAAAAGAGTTGAGGAAATTTGGGAGGCAGAGACTGTGGCTGGCTTTGGTAAAAGCTGCCTCTCTGCAGACCTAGCATTCACAGTAGGTGGGGCATAAACAGGGTCATCCACTGCTTGCCTCTTAACCCTGGCTTGCACTACTGTGTTTAGTGGCAAATGGTAGTTGCACACCTGGGATTGGCAAGGCGAAGTCTGTCACCAGCGGCACAGGAGAGGGAGAACTGAGGGCCAGGGATGGCTGCACCAGTGGCACTGGAGATGGAGAACTGAGGGCTGGGGATGGCTGCACCAGTGGCACTGGAGATGGAGAACTGAAGGCTGGAGATGGATGCACCAGTGGCACTGGAGATGGAGAACTAAGGGCTGGGGATGGCTGCACCAGTGGCACTGGAGATGGAGAACTGAAGGCTGGGGAGAGCTGCACAAGCGACACTGGAGATGGAGAACTGAGGGCTGGGATGGCTTGCCACAAGTGGCCCTGGAGATGGAGAACTGAGGCTGGGGATGGCTGCACCAGTGGGCACTAGGAGATGGAGAAACGAAGGCTGGGATGGCTGCACAGGGGCACAGGAGATTGAAGAGCTCAGAGCTGGGGATGTCTGTGCCAAATGGGCACAGGGAGATTGAGAGCTGAGGGCTGGCCAATGGCTGGACCAGTGGAGCAGGGAGGCAATTGTAGTGGTGTCAATATCTAAGAGGTCATTAGGATATTCGTAAACCCCTCACTCGTTCCGTTCATCAATCAAAACTCCTACACAGACATCTGTCTCTTCAGACTACCTAACTTTACGGTGAGGAGTGGAAGTCATGATTACACAGATAATCAATGCCATCAACCCTCAGCCGGTCAGGGAGGACAAGAATGAAATGTTCATATGGAATGTTATAATTCGTGAAAATGTAACATGCTTCCAGCAAACTAGTGCTTCCTTATTTAAGAAATGGCTCAATTAGGCATACTGAATGCATTCCAGGCATTTTTCAAAATGGAGATTTGTGGCAAAAAACCACAGCCATCTATTAAATCTTAATATAGATTTTTATGTAATGAAGTTATCGTGTGTATAACTTACAAGTATTTTGTGCAGGTGGACGGAAGGAGGGAAACAAACTTCCACCCCAACACTTTTAGGGAGCTGATTTTTGGATCCAACTCAAATATACAGGTGGCAAGTTGACTTATAAATGTTGGGTGGCCATCAGTGGTGCACCCGACAGCTAGGTGCCTCATACAGTGCTAAATGTCCAATCAGACAATTTGGCCACCCGCTTAATCTCTCCTTGAACATCGTCTCCCCATCTCTGTGGTGGCAGCAGTCCTTGTCAAAATACAGCAGTTTTGGAGGCATCTGGCCTGCCTGGATTTATCTCTTCATGAGGCCCTCTGCTGTCAAACCAAGGCCAGACCCTTCCTTCGCTGTGGGTACACTGATGAGAACCTTGCCCTTCTCATCACTCACTGATGTCAACCACTGCTCTGTTCCCTTGACCGGCCCTGCCAATTTGTTGGTGACCTGCAGTTATACATTCACACAAACAAATTATTTCTATAAATGTGTGTAGGATAAGAAGCGTATGTGCTTGTCCAATATACCTACTTTGCTGGTTGAGTCCATATTGAGCACTGTTCCAAATGTGGATGTGATGGAGGCCTTCAAATGTTTCGGCTGACTCAAGATGTCCTTGCCATAAACAGACAAGAGCCAAATCTGGACTCTGGAGGCTCCTAGCACACCACCCTGAAGAGTCTGGGATGGTCCATGTATGACTCACACTCCTTCAGATACCTGGAGATCTGACTTAACTACTTCTCACTGTGGTTCTCCCAGAGCTGTCTTGCTAGCCGATGTGAACTGTCCCCAAACGTTCACTCTCTCATCAGGCTAATCACTCGTATGTCACAGGCGTATCTGTGAAACAGAAGCATTATCAGAATAATAACTATAATACTAATAATACAACATATCATGCTATAAAAGGCTACTAAACAAGACTGATGGAAAACTTACTTCCGGGTGAGGATGATCCTGAATTGAGATCGGTGGAGGAAGTCCAACTGGTCTGACTTGACGAGGTGTACGTTATATAACAAGAAGAGCACCGAAGGGTCTCAGTCACCATCAGATAGTACTGATCTATGTCCAAGACCTGGCACACCCTCTTGCGAATCCGGCACCCGGTGAGCTGCCTGCTGAGGTCAGGGCAGACCAGCTTCACACTTTATTGGTGGTAGGGCATCCACACAAAAAGATGGTCACTGAAAAATTGATCTGGTGTGGCCACCTGGTGGTCAGTTAAAAGCTGGAGGAGGGGGCTTGGACCACAGCTTCAGGCCAGATCTCAACCAGCCTTTCTCCCACAGTGTGGAAGCAATCAATTTCTGGTCTTGCACATGGATGTATCTCCTTATCTCTGCAGGCTAACAAAAATGATCAGAAGCGAGGTAGAGGAGCTTCGATGGAAGATGTCCAGGGCAGGTAAAAAAGTGGCAACACGGCACTCCACTTAAGTTATAAACAAGGTATAGGTACATGACAGAAACACTGCAGTTGGTGGTTTGCAGGTTTGGTGTATTTATGAACACATATTTTGCTGGTCAGGTGGTGGAGGTTGGCTCTCATAATGGGTTGGTTTACAAAAGAAAAAAAAAACTGACCTGTGCATCAATTGTAGGTATGACTCGCCAGTTCATGAAGCACTTTCCACACTGAAGTCTTGACAGTGGAGGTATCAGATGGTCCGGGTACAGTTGCAGGAGGAGCTGGCAGCGTAACACTTTTGGGTTGAGGAAATATGATTAGAAATTACAATTAATTGTTTGTAATCATTGAATAATAAGTGACATACATCACCTTAGCAGGGTGGAAACCATATATTCAGGTCTGTATACACACACACATACTCGTTATACTGTGGTAGTTTTCTTCACTCACTAAAATCTTTATGTACTCAAAGCTAAGCTCTGTTGTTCCCTGTATGTATAACCTCAGACACTGACTTGTATGAATATTCACAGATATGTACTCGAGCATAAACTTCACTGTAGGACTATCTATAGACATACGTATAAACCTGTGTAATAATAATAACAAAAAATGACATTTATATAGTGCTTTTCAAAAACCCAACAAGACTCTTACAGTTAAAAAGAACATACAACAATTAACACTAGACAGTGTGAGTAGCAAAACATAACAGAACACGTGGATAATGTGAACGAATAGGTGTGTTTCATTGTGTGACCCTGTGACCTAATTATAAGTGTTAGTGTGCTTTTAGCAGTGAGGGATACATTGTTCTTTTTGGAATTCATTTGTTGTAAAAAAAACCTTCAACACATTATTTAAAATGATGTACCATAGGGTTCTCAGAGGGAGAGAAAGAATGCAATACATAAAATACTACTAAAATCACATTTTGGAAGAGGTCATGGCATTTTTCTGCCTTGGGGAAGGTCTGTTCCCTGTTTCCAAGGGCCAGGTACTGGCATTTTTTTAGCCTGGCATGCCACACGTCGTCTCCCATAGCTCGATACTTTGTTTTGTTTGTTTGTTTGTTTGTTTTTTTATTCATTTATTTTAATGTGATGTCATACTGTAAGCTATGTAATGCACAAAAAGTTATTGAAAAGCTGTTCAGTTTAGAAAAGAACAGAGCAAGATGTTTACATCAACAGACAGCCCCACCCATTCCTCGCCGGCACCGTCGAATTTGATTGGTAAGGTATGGAGATTGGAGGAGTGGAGACTGATTTGGTAAGAAATGGAAGGGCGCTGCGCACCGTTTGGGGAGAAATGAAAAGCGCAAATGGAAACGAAGCGCCGTGGTTGGCCCGCCGGATGCGGACGAATAGATTGTCTAAATAAACAAACAGCTCATCTGTCAATTGATATATAGTTTAAAACGTTTTGGAGGATGCGGGCATCGATCCCGCTACCTCTCGCATGCTAAGCGAGCGCTCTACCATTTGAGCTAATCCCCCATGCCTTGAACAAAGCGAACTGACTCATATATAACGACAGCATGTCTTGCAAACCATGTAATAGATAAAAGTTATGGTTAATACTGTAGACTACAATCCAATGACGTGAACCGTCATTCTCATGTTCAGACTGATAGCCGGATTTCTGCTGTTTTATATTAATGTGCAGTTCCAATGTCTCTCCGAAGATCATAACTTATCTGGTGCCTCCATCTAGTGGTTGTTATAGCAAATAGCAATAAATTTCTCCGGAAATTTGCTGAATTATCTACAGAACAAAATGCAAACTTTGCTATGCAGCTCAAGTATTAACTGCTTCATTATTTTGCACTGCAACGTAATGATAACAACTTAATTTTGTTGTAGCTGTACTGGTAACTGGACCAAGGTCATTTCGACGCTTGTGTAAACAAGGGGGATTAGCTCAAATGGTAGAGCGCTCGCTTAGCATGCGAGAGGTAGCGGGATCGATGCCCGCATCCTCCAACTGAAGTTTTCATTATGAGCTCTTACTGTTTTATAGAAATCATTTGTTACATTCATGTTTACCATTACTAATGATCACACAAGATCCCGTTTAATAAATAAAAAGCACATGCAATAAAAAAGCACTTGGTCTTAGGAAACGTTACCCCTGACAAAATAAGAATATCCCTTTTTTGTCCACATGCAACAAAAAAAGCACTTGGTCTTTACACATTTGCACATTTTCACTTCCATTTTAATTGATCTGTAAATAATAGCCAGGCTCCCATTGGTGGTAATAATATCCATATTATATATGGCGGTAATTTTTGTTCTACTTACTTTTATACTAGTTATTTAGTTATTATTATTATTATTATTATTATTATTATTATTATTATTATTGTTGTTGTTGTTGTTGTTGATTCATTGTATTTTTCTTTTCTGTTTGGCATTCTTGGTGAGGAGCAAAGAAAGAATTTCATTGTACACGGAAACCTGTTTCCTTACTGTGCAAATGACAATAAACTCTTTGAATCTTGAATCTTAAAACTTTACCCCTCTGACGGAACAAATTGTAAACTATTTGCTATGCAACTCAAGTATTAACTGTTTCATTATTTTGCACTACAACGTAATGATAACAACTTAATTTTGTTGTCGCTGCACTGGTATGTTAACTGGACCAAGGTCATTTCAACAGTTGTGTTAACACGGGGGATTAGCTCAAATGGTAGAGCGCTCGCTTAGCATGCGAGAGGTAGCGGGATCGATGCCCGCATCCTCCAACTGAAGTTTTCATTATGAGCTCTTACTGTTTTATAGAAATCATTTGATACCTTCGTGTTTAGCATGAGTAATGATAACACAAGATCTTGTTTAATTAATAAAAAGCACATGCAACAAAAAAGCTGGTAAATAAGACCAAGTGCTTTTTTTGTTGCATGTGCTTTTTATTTATTAAACAGGATCTTGAGTTATGGTAAATATGAAGGTATCAAATGATTTCGGTAAAACAGTAAGAGCTCATAATGAAAACTTTTGTTGGAGGATGCGGGCATCGATCCCGCTACCTCTCGCATGCTAAGCGAGCGCTCTACCATTTGAGCTAATCCCCCGGCCTGTCCTTAACCACCCGACCTACGTTTTGTGCAGTTTCATGGCTGCAGCAGAAGCGGAAACACGTAGCTGTGCAAGTTGATAAATAATGTGCACCGGGTTTAGCTAAGAGCCAAAATGTCGACTGGAGTGGGAAGTAAGTAGTGTGTTTATTTTATTTTGTCCCGCTTCACGCTGTCCGTTTGTTTAAAATATACGCAGTAAACCTAAAACAGCATTTACCAAGCAGGTGTAATAATTAAATAACTATTCATTTGTATGCGGTTACGCTAGTTAGCACAGCGCTGGCTAGCGTTAGCTATGTAGCATATCGAGTATAACAAAAAGCTACACTAAGTGCATAATTATAACTGAATGCTGCAAATGTATTCTTGTTTGTGTAGTTGAGTTGGCTCAATAATAAAATGCAGCCTGAATCTGGTTCTGTAACCATTTGTATAGACCACAAACTCATTGAGTCAGTAGAGCTAGCGCTAGCGCGTTGCTAACAGCACAGACAGTGATAGAATCCCAAAATGAGCCGGTATGAAAAATGCATAGACCTTCATGATTTTAAGTCGATTTAACGTCAAACGTTGTTCGTGGACAATTCGGGGAGAGATAAACGTTCAAGATTCTGCACTAGTGACAATTATTCAGTTGTAGGGACGAATCGATTCCGATTCAAACGGCTTGGAACACTGGGAGTCGATTCCAGACAGGTGTGTCGAGTCTTCGATTCCACAATTAAACCACATAATTAATCTTAGAAAAGTATTACACTATGATGTCAATGTTGTTTTGTTCATTATCATAGCGCATAGCAATCAGCACGATCAGTTAGTCAATACTGAGTTAATAATAATAATAATAATAATAATAATAATAATACTGATAAGTTACTTGTATGGATTAGGGCTGAGAAATAAACTGAATGACTGTTATAAGTATATTGAACACCCTGATCTAACTCATTTTTCATACTGGATGGAATCTACTATGTACTAGCGCTGTGCGGTATGGGCAATAATTTGTATCACATTATTTTTAAGGATTCTACCGGTTTCATGGTGGTATTTTTGTCTTGGGGGGGCTTGGGGATAATGGGCTTTTAGATAGGTGTGTAGTTCCGTTACTCTGATCGTTTTTGTAGTTGATACTTCATGGCTTGTTTTCGGCATGTATGTAACCAAACAGCACGCTCTGAAGAGATTCCATGCCAGAGACGTGGTTGCGTTCAAATAAATAACTAACCCTTAGTAGTGTCCCTAGTCCATCATCAGTAATGCGGTATTTAGGGAGCTTGTCTAGTTGACTAGCTAAGTAGCACTCAAACACACAGCAGAAACCAACAACTTTTCCTTCTCATTGTCAGCAAACAAACCCTTTAACATGTCTCTTAAACAAACCCCTGAGTGCTTGAAACTTTGAATTATGAATTAAAGTTAGTAAAAGCGCTGTGCTGTTCATGTGCGGTTGACCGGCAGAGAATCCGTTATATGAGACCGGCTGAAGATGATCACGCTAAAACCAGCCGAATTTGTTACGTGTGTAAATAATTAAACTTTGATTACTACAGGGTTTATTACGCCCCACACAAAATTACAGAAATCAGAATGCATCAAACAGTTGTCGAATGTAAACAGATTTTGTTGTGCAAACAACGCTTAAAAGAGAGAGGTGCCTATTTTTGGCTGATGTATTTTCAATCCGGTAAGACATACCCCGAATTCAGTGGGTTAATCATTACTCTGAATCAGTTTCCAGAGTTACTGCATTCATAATGTGGTTCTTCTTTTGCATGTTCGAGCTCTTTATAATCCAGTTCTTTGTTCTGTTCTTTAATCTGACGGAGCCTTTCCCAGCTGTTAACAGACTGTTTCTAGTCTGTTGTGTATGTTAGGTTGCCTGGCTAGTGAGCTTTACCCAGCATGCTGTTTGGTGATATAGTTCAGCAGCGCTTGTAGCGGCGAAATATATTGTTAAATTTTATTGTCTATTAGTTAGAGCTGTGTTTCTGTTATGCACCAGTATGGAGATATATGACAAATGCATATCGTACGGGAAATTAACACAGGTGTACCTGTGAAACCGGTATATGTCCAGCACTAGTACGTACTGATTAAGCATGCCGTTTAGGATGCAGTCGTGGTCTAAAAATGATTTGTTAAAATTAATAACAAACTACGCACTGAATACAACTGAATACAATATGGGTTGTTTCTGACATTTTAGCTTCTTATTCAAAAGTTAAAGAGTCTGTATTTGCATGGGTGTACTCGCACTATGCCCGGTTGCCTTGTACCGTGCCAGAGCACGATTGACCCCCACTCCCCCGCTGGCCTTTGCTCACACTGTGCTTACACGTTCTGGACCTGAGCCAGCTTATATGATCACGATGCAAGCTATTGTGGTGGAGAAAGGCTCTCTCGCACAGCACAATGCTGTGGTCAATATTTTCTTGGCTGCTGTTTACCTTATGGCAGAAGGACAGTTCCCTGTCTTTCACAGTCCACAGACCTCCTATAGAGGGACGAGGTACAGCAGGCTGTTTCGAGGATATCAGTACCTAATTTGCGCCCACTGCGAGAAGCTACCCAGTCTGCGTGGGTCAATATTCCTGCAGAACAATTTAATCACCTAGTGGAGTCCATGCCACAACGAATTGCTGCGGTCCTGACGGCCAAAGGCACTCAACTGTATGTTATTTCTCTAAACCACTATTTATAGTTTATGGCACTTTATAAAGTTATAGCTGTTTTTTCCCTGTCAAGACTATGGAGGTGATTTTAATTGAGTAAATATCTAGCACTGTCATTTATTAAGCAGTGACAATGCCGAGCTCTGTGTGAGAACGCTATGTAAAACTGATTACAAAGCTTCGGAGTAAAAGTTCCTCCCCAATGCCAGTCAGGGTATCGATTCCTTTTTAAATCCACTCCCATACCTGTTAGGTAGGTAGTCAGATTAAACAGACGGGCTTTATTGATCCTGGGGGAAATTTGAAGTGTTAGAGCAGCAAGAACAGGGAAGACTGTGTACAAATATTAAATGCTTAATTGTGCAAGTTTTAAAATGTGAATAGCTTTTCTGTTAAAACAGCATCTCAGAGTCATGTGAGTGTACAATATTTTCTATAGATGGAAACTTTTTCTTTCTCTCCTCTCTACATCTCACTTTCTCTCACTCACCCACTCTTATGGCATGAGAAACTGTCTTTAATGTGAGAGTGCAACATGTATCTTGATGTGCTTACAAAGCAAGCAGGTAGTTCAGAAGCTGTTTTTGCATGGGTTTTGTTCGCCTCACCGCTCCAGAGATCTCCAGTTAGATCCCGACCCATGGGTTTACTCTGGGTGCTCTGCTTTCCTCCCACATACCAAAGACATGCCTAAGGTTGCTCTAAATTGGCCTGGTTTGAATGTGCCTGACTAGTATCAACATAACCTTGGTCATGTCGTGGATAGCCATTGATGCCGGAAGCGACATTAAATAAAATAGATAAAAGAACCAACAACCAAACACGGTTTTATTGATTCTGCCCATGCTTTTTGGGTAAGGCTGTGCTAAAAAAAATGAATACAGCAATATATTGTGATATTTATTTTCGATTTTCAGATCAACATAGATTTTTTTTTAAGGAAAAATCTATTTTTGAATGGGGGTGTAAACTACAATCTCTGCTCCTGTAGATGTTGCACTACAGCGTTTTGACTCAATTTGTCCGCTGAGTTATTGATGTGATGTGTTAAGACAACTCAGATTGTACACTGTAACTTGTATATGAGCTGTTTTTTTATTTTCACTGAGATATGTGAAATATCGCAGTATGCATTGTATCGCAATGTATCGTCATATAACCGTATGATGCATATCATTTCGTGAAGTCCTTTCCAATACCCACTTCTATTCCAACACATTTGTTGGCACCCCTTCAGTTGATACTTAACACTGAGCCTTTTCTTATAATGCTTGAGATGAAGAGCAAGAAATCTGAGATATTCCTCAAAACAAAATCTCTCAATGGTCCTAACCTGGTCCTTAATGAAGGTGCTAATAATTCTGGAGTTGACTGTAGGTAGTACCTGTTAGACAGTGATCTAGCTCAATAATGTTTGGCTGCTTTTTTAAATTCCACATCACTGTGGTGGCCTGGTGGTTAAGATACAGGATTATGTACAGATACAGAAGGTCCAGCCTACAAATCCCACCTCTGCCACGCTGCCACTGCCCTTAACCCACAATTGCTTGGATTGTAAGACTGTATCAATTGTAAGTCGCTCTGGATAAGGGTGTCTGATAAATGCTGTAACTGAAATGAACTGTATGCCCTTGTTCACTCTATGCAGAACATAAGATGCTGTCCCTTGGGCCGACAGAGCCGTGGTCCATCAGGGAAAAGCTGTGCTTAGCATCTTCAGTCATGAGGAGTGGAGATCAGAACTGGTAAGAGCTGCATCTGATCATGCATCCATGCCTGTTCAAAAGACTTTTTGGGTTTTTCAGTCTGGCAGTAGCCCAGTTAGTACGGTCTTAAGATTTGTTGATTTTTCTAAAAAAGAAAGAGTTAATAGAACCTCTGCAAAGAGCAGAATTAAATATAACATATTGGAAAAACCATAAAAGTGACCGGAGTTGAATTATAATGGCACAGGACAACCTTGAAGTGGTTCTATTGGAAATCATTAGCAGTGTTGCTGCTCAGTTTGTTGCCATAATGTAAATAATCCGAGTTGCTTGTGTCGCTGTCTTAGCGATGACATAATGCCACCTCCAAGCCTCCGGTGCCACCAGTTAGATTTTGTTACTTGAGAACTGAGAAAATGCCCAGATTACACATCAGCACATTGTTACTTGAAATGGGCTAAATATTGGTCCTGAGTTTCTCCCACTGTTTTTCTTCCAGGGTGTCAGTCAGCAGAGCCATCAAGCCATTCTCCGAGCCAGGACGGCCTCCAGACTGGTTTTCTCAAAAGGCAAGGCCTGTTGCACTTAGAATTATGAGGTCTACTACTCTATAGGGCTGGGTGATATGGCCAAAATTATGCGTGTAATTTTATCTTGCGATATCACAATATAGTCAGTATGGAAGAAACTACGTTTTTTTTAAATGACACAAAATAAAATGACTGTTCTTGTTTATTCTGGACGTTGCTACTTAAAAAGCCTGCTTTTCTGTCACTTTTTTTGTCCGGACGTTGCATAGGGGCTCCGGCCGCTGAAGTCGGTTTTAGTACCATCAACAAAAATGAAATGAATCAGCTTCAGTGTCATTTTTATGGATCAGTCAGAAATGTAAAGGGAGAGTTATACAGCATCAGCAGCTTGGTTGGTTCTGTCACCGTTTTTTCTTATTTCTTTAAAAAGACTTTGTTTGCTGGTGTAACTGTCATTAAAACTCATCCACAGCTGATTGGAGGTTCATTCATGTATCTGATAAGTCCAGCTCTTAACCCAGCGAAGCTGCTGATGCTGTATAACTCTCCCGTTACATTTCTGACTGATGATATTAATATTAATAGCTTTATCTTCCACATTTATAATTGATAGTCACGATTATAGACTTTGGTCAACACCGGGATCTCACTAAAATTTTCTTCTGTTGGTAGAATGGTGTCTTAGTAACAGCCTGTCATATAAATTGGAACCATTTTATTTGCTGAATGTAAATAAACTTTCTTTTTCATAAAGTAAAACATGTCAATCAGTTTTATTATCTGTATAATAACCAGTTACTGGAAAGTTCCTCAACTATCATGGCTGAATCCGATTTAATGGAACTATTTTACATCGCAGAATGTTGATAAACAAATC
>JAJAGP010002075.1:95850-136743 GCA_025084515.1 Ancistrus triradiatus
TGTAGTTGATACTTCATGGCTTGTTTTCGGCATGTATGTAACCAAACAGCACGCTCTGAAGAGATTCCATGCCAGAGACGTGGTTGCGTTCAAATAAATAACTAACCCTTAGTAGTGTCCCTAGTCCATCATCAGTAATGCGGTATTTAGGGAGCTTGTCTAGTTGACTAGCTAAGTAGCACTCAAACACACAGCAGAATCCAACAACTTTTCCTTCTCATTGTCAGCTAACAAACCCTTTAACATGTCTCTTAAACAAACCACTGAGTGCCTGAAACTCTGAATTATGAATTAAAGTTAGTAAAAGCGCTGTGCTGTTCATGTGTGGTTGACCGGCAGAGAATCCGTTATATGAGACCGGCTGAAGATGATCACGTTAAAACCAGCTGAATTTGTTACATGTGTAAATAATTAAACTTTGATTACTACAGGGTTTATAACGCCCCACACAAAATTACAGAAATCAGAATGCATCAAACAGTTTTAGAATGTAAACAGATTTTGTTGTGCAAACAACGCTTAAAAGAGAGAGGTGCCTATTTTTGGATGATGTATTTTCAACCCGGTAAGACATACCCCGAATTCAGTGGGTTAATCATTACTCTGAATCAGTTTCCAGAGTTACTGCGTTCATAATGGGGTTCTTCTTTTGCATGTCCGATCTCACTTTATAATCCAGTTCTGTGTTCTGTTCTTTAATCTGATGGAGCCTTTCACAGCTGTTAACAGACTGTTTCTAGTCTGTTGTGTATGTTATGTTACCTGGCTAGCGAGCTTTACCCAGCATGCTGTTCGGTGATGTAGTTCTACTCGGAGCTCAGCAACGCTCGTAGCGGCGAAAAATATTCTATAATTTGGTGTTTATTAGTTAGAGCTGTGTTTCTGTTATGCACCAGTATGGAGATATATAACAAGTGCATATCGTACGGGAAATTAACACCGGTGTACCTGTGAAACCGGTATACTGTCCAGCACTAGTACATACTGATTAAGCATACCGTTTAGGATGCAGTCGTGGTCTAAAAATGGTTTATTACAATTAATAACAAACTACCCACACATGCAACTGAATACAATATGGATTGTTTCTGACATTTTTAGCTTCTTATTCAAAAGTTAAAGAGCCTGTATTTGCATGGGTGTACCCGGTTGCCTTGTACCGTGCCAGAGCACGATTGACCCCCACTCCCCCGCTGGTCTTTGCTCACACTGCGCTTAAACGTTCTGGACCTGAGCCAGCTTATATGATCACGATGCAAGCTATTGTGGTGGAGAAAGGCTCTCTCGCACAGCACAATGCTGTGGTCAATATTTTCTTGGCTGCTGTTTACCTTATGGCAGAAGGACAGTTCCCTGTCTTTCACAGTCCACAGACCTCCTATAGAGGGACGAGGTACAGCAGGCTGTTTCGAGGATATCAGTACCTAATTTGCGCCCACTGCGATAAGCTACCCTGTCTGCATGGGTCAATATTCCTGCAGAACAATTTAATCACCTAGTGGAGTCCATGCCACAACGAATTGCTGCGGTCCTGACGGCCAAAGGCACTCAACTGTATGTTATTTCTCTAAACCACTATTTATAGGTTATGGCACTTTATACAGTTATAGCTGTTTTTTCCCCGTCAAGACTATGGAGCTGATTTTGATTAAGTAAATATCTAGCACTGTCATTTATTAAGCAGTGACAATGCTGTGTGAGAACGCTATGTAAAATTGATTACAAAGCTTCGGAATAAAAGTTCCTCCCCAATGCCAGTCAGGGTATCGATTTCTTTTTAAATCCACTCCCATACTTGTTAGGTAGGTAGTCAGATTAAACAGACGGGCTTTATTGATCCTGGGGGAAATTTAAACTGTTAGAGTAGCAAGAACAGGGAAGACTGTGTACAAATATTAAATGCTTAATTGTGCAAGTTTTAAAATGTGAATAGCTTTTCTGTTAAAACAGCATCTCAGAGTCATGTGAGTGTGCAATATTTCCTATAGATGGAAACTTTTTCTTTCTCTCACTCACCCACACTTATGGCGTGAGAAACTGTCTTTAATGTGAGAGTGCAACATATATCTTGATGTGCTTACAAAGCAAGCAGGTAGTTCAGAAGCTGTTTTTGCATAGGTTTTGTTCGCCTCACCGCTCCAGAGATCTCCAGTTAGAACCCGACCCATGGGTTTACTCTGGGTGCTCTGCTTTCCTCCCACATACCAAAGACATGCCTATGGTTGCTCTAAATTGGCCTGGTTTGAATGTGCCTGACTAGTATCAACATAACCTTGGTCATGTTGCGGATAGCCATTGATGCCGGAAGCGACATTAAATAAAATAGATAAAAGAACCAACAACCAAACACGGTTTTATTGATTCTGCCCATGCTTTTTGGGTAAGGCTGTGCTAAAAAAATGAATACAGCAATATATTGTGATATTTATTTTCGATTTTCAGATCAACATAGATTTTTTTTTAAGGAAAAATCTATTTTTAAATGGGGGTGTAAACTACAATCTCTGCTCCTGTAGATGTTGCACTACAGCGTTTTGACTTAATTTGTCCGCTGAGTTATTGATGTGATGTGTTAAGACAACTCAGATTGTACACTGTAACTTGTATATGAGCTGGTTTTGTATTTTCACTGAACTATGTGGAATATAGCAGTGTGTTGTATCGCAATGTGTCGTCATATAACCGTATGATGCATATCGCTTCGTGAAGTCCTTTCCAATACCCACTTCTATTCCAACACATTTGTTGGCACCCCTTCAGTTGATACTTAACACTGAGCCTTTTCTTATAATGCTTGAGATGAAGAGCAAGAAATCTGAGATATTCCTCAACACAAAATCTCTCAACGGTCCTAACCTGGTCCTTAATGAAGGTGCTAATAATTCTGGAGTTGACTGTAGGTAGTACCTGTTAGATAGTGATCTAGCTCAATAATGTTTGGCTGCTTTTTCAAATTCTACATCACTGTGGTGGCCTGGTGGTTAAGATACAGGATTATGTACAGATACAGAAGGTCCAGCGTTCAAATCCCACCTCTGCCACTGTCCTTAACCCACAATTGCTTGGATGGTAAGACTGTATCAATTGTAAGTCGCTCTGGATAAGGGCGTCTGCTAAATGCTGTATCTGTAACTGAAATGAACTGTATGCCCTTGTTCACTCTATGCAGAACATAAGATGCTGTCCCTTGGGCCGACAGAGCCGTGGTCCATCAGGGAAAAGCTGTGCTTAGCATCTTCAGTCATGAGGAGTGGAGATCAGAACTGGTAAGAGCTGCATCTGATCATGCATGAATGCCTGTTCAAAAGACTTTTTGGGTTTTGAGTCTGGCAGTAGCTCAGTTAGTACGGTCTTAAGATTTGTTGATTTTTCTAAAAAAGAAAGAGTTAATAGAACCTCTGCAAAGAGCAGAATTAAATATAACATATTGGAAAAACCATAAAAGTGACCGGAGTTGAATTATAATGGCACAGGACAACCTTGAAGTGGTTCTATTGGAAATCATTAGCATTGTTGCTGCTCAGTTTGTTGCCATCATGTAAATAATCCGAGTTGCTTGTGTCGCTGTCTTAGCAATGACATAATGCCACCTCCAAGCCTCCGGTGTCACCAGTTAGATTTTGTTACTTGAGAACTGAGAAAATGCCTAGATTACACATCAGCACATTGTTACTTGAAATGGGCTAAATATTGGTCCTGAGTTTCTCCCACTGTTTTTCTTCCAGGGTGTCAGTCAGCAGAGCCATCAAGCCATTCTCCGAGCCAGGACGGCCTCCAGACTGGTTTTCTCAAAAGGCAAGGCCTGTTGCACTTAGAATTACGGGGTCTACTACTCTATAGGGCTGGGTGATATGGCCAAAATTATGCGTGTAATTTGATGTTGCGATAACAGTATATATCACAATATAGTCAGTTTGGAAGAAACTATGTTTTCTTTTGAAATGACACAAAATAAAATGACTGTTCTTGTTTATTCTGGACGTTGCTACTTAAAAATCCTGCTTTTCTGTCACTTTTTTTGCCTGGACGTTGCATAGGGGCTCCGGCCGCTGAAGTCGGTTTTAGTACCATCAACAAAAATGAAATGAATCCGCTTCAGTGTCATTTTTATGGATCAGTCAGAAATGTAAACGGAGAGTCATACAGCATCAGCAGCTTGGTTGGTTCTGTCACCGTTCTTTCATATTTCTTCAAAGACTTTGTTTGCTGGTGTAACTGTCATTAAACCCCATCCACAGCTGATTGGAGGTTCATTCATGTATCTGATAAGTCCAGCTCTTAACCCAGCGAAGCTGCTGATGCTGTATAACTCTCCCTGTACATTTCTGACTGATGATATTAATATTAATAGCTTTATCTTCCACATTTATAATTAATAGTCACGATTACAGACTTTGGTCAACACCGGGATCTCACTAAAATTTTCTTCTGTTGGTAGAATGGTGTCTTAGTAACAGCCTGTCGTATAAATTGGACCCATTTAATTTGCTGAATGTAAATAAACTTTCTTTTTCATAAAGTAAAACATGTCAATCGGTTTTATTATCTGTATAATAACCAGTTACTGGAAAGTTCCTCAACTATCATGGCTGAATCCGATTTAATGGAACTATTTTACATCGCAGAATGTTGATAAACAAATCTTTGTTTAAGATCAGGTTTTCTGCCCGCTCCATTTTAATCAACAAGAAACGGAACTGTATTTGGTGCCCTATACACGAGGATTGTGCTGTGGTGCCTTTCATGTATTCTTATTGTTTAGTAATAAATGTGAAAAATATTGAGCTTACAATACAAACAGGATAGTGGTAGATTGTGTGTCTATTAGGTGATGAGTACTTGGAGATTATTCTTTGTTGCTCAGCTTTGCTTAGAGCAATAATGCTAATGTAAATGAGAATAACTTTTTGCTGACATGAATCACTTATCTCTGTGACCCACACAGCACTGCGCCTCCCAATATTCAGAGCTGCTGGAGACTACGGAGGCTCCTAAGTAAGTACAAACATTACGTTACTAAGCTGAAGTTTGCATGTTAGACAGACTCCTACGATTTCTACATGAAGAATACACCGACCAAAAGAGCGAATATCACATAATGTTGCTTATCTTATTATAACAGTACATGTTAAGCTCTGAGATAGGCTAGGTGGTAAGAGAACAGTTCGTTCTCGTAGATATCATGTTGGATGTGGGAGAAAATGTTCAGGAGTGAAGACCTGAGTGACTTGAACAAGGGACAAAATGTTGTAGACTCGTCTGGTCTGAATGGACACAGTCCCACTGTGGTACGGGCTGCAGAAATGTTTATAGTGTTAGCTACTGGAGGAATGTGCCACAACACACAGTGCAGCGCCCCCTGCTGAACATGGGAATGTCTGGTTGCAGCACACTCACCATGCTAACCCCTGGCTACCATCAAAAGTGCTTATAATGGGCACGTAAATGTCAAAACTGGACATGGTGCAATGGAAGAAAGTCATCCATCAGGTCCAATCAGTTCAGTTTGTTTTCTGTCACATGAAGGCTCCAGGATGGACTGTGGGAAGAAGAAAAGCCGGTGGAGGGAGGGTGATGTTCTGGGTAGATTTTATAAAAGATACAAAAATAAGCATTACTGTATGTGTCCAGACATTCATACAGATGTTAATTTGACATGTAACACCCACCTACAAATTGTTACAGACCAGGTGGATTTAGTGTGTTGGCTGATTTATGGAGTCCAAAAATGTATTTCTCTATCTATTGTAGAATAGACAAGTTTCTTCTAGAGTCAAGTCAGATTTATTTCTATAGCGCTTTTTATAATGGAGCGTTGTTTCACAGCAGCTTCACAATTTTAGATTATCTTCTAATATCTGGGGCCAATCTCAAATTGAGCAAGCCTAGTGCGACAATGGCTCCCTAAATGTTATAAGGAAGAAGGCTTGGGAGGATCAAGACTCTAAAAGGGACCCGTCCTCCTTGGGATGAGATGTATCTACATACAGTAACAATTTGACCTGGATTTCTCTTTTGCAAGTACGTTGTTCTGGGTGGCACGGTGGCTCAGTGGATTGTGCCGTTGCCTCACAGTAAGAAGGTCCTGGGTTTGATGCCAGATGGAGTGGTTCCTTCTGTGTGTGGTTTCGTCACACAGTCCAAAGATGTGTGTGTTAGCTTAATTGATGTTTCTGAAGTGCACTTAGTGTGCATGAGCGTATGTGACCAACGGTGGATAGGTTGAGATTGTCTGGGGTTGTTCCTGCCTTGCGCCCTGTGTCGCCGGATAAGGAGATGAAAGAATGAATAAATTGCAATGTTCTGGCTGTTTTCATGCAATGTTGCTGTTCCACAGGCGGAAGCGTGGTGAAAAGGGGGAGGTAGTGGAGACTATCGAGGATGTGATCGTGCGCAGGCTCACTGCAGAGAGGATTGAAGAGCTCAAGAGAATCATCAAAGATACACAGGAGAAATACAGGTGCCCTGTCAGACATTTAAACTTGCTGTTTTTATACAGGTATGCACTGTTTAACGTCCATTTCAGATTTTATAAAAGATACAAAAATAAGCATTACTGTATTGTACGGGAACAGTACTTCACCTAATATTTTCGTATTGTGTTTTAATTGATATTATTGTTTAAAATAAAACACTGTGCAAAATATCTAAACTACTGTGTGACTTGAGGGTAACATCTGGTCAACGAAGATTTCACACAGTGGGATGTTGGATGTTAAAAGCTGCACACCTGTATTCCATTTCTGAAACACAGACTGCTGAGCTCTTGTGTTACTCGTTACACCATTTGAATGTTTACTGTTGTTGGTTCTGATGGTTTGCCTCTTCCAGGAAGCTGAAGAGGGAGGTGGATTTGATCCAGACAGGACACATGGACTCTAAACTGGAGGAACTTTGGGGAGAGATTGAACTGTAAGCCAGTTCTTCACATAACCTATCCTACTGGCTCACTGCATTGTGGTGTCTTTTGATAGATAGTTAAAGCTTGCAAACTAAACATTTCTTACACAGCTTGAACCCCAGAGATAAAAAGAGCCAAGTATATTGCCATGGTAATTGACTTTGTGAAGTTCATCACAGATTGATGAACAAGGTAGGGTGTACTGACACTTACTGAGGTGGCTGATACAAAGAATTAGAGTAGCTACATGATGAAAGGAGGTAATAATAATGTAATATAGTGAGTGATACCATTGAGCGGTATTCATTATTTCAACAACATAAACATGAAGTCTGATGATGGACTGGCACCCCATTGAGGGCACACTTACACATGTGCCCTTTGTCCTCCAGGATGGATGCTGGACCCATTGTAACCTTGACCAGTAACAGTGGAGTTGCAACGTGAGCTAATAATCAAATAAATAAAAATGAACCCGAGGCTTATGTTAAACCTAGTCATCAGGATTGCTGTGAAATGAAGATAGTTCATTATTTTTCAGTCCGTCAAGGCCCTAATTTGGCACCACTTTAACACAGCTGGCACATGAACCGTAAGCTAGGGAAGGCAGGATTTTAAATTATTTTTATTTGATTTACTTTCTTAAAGACTCTTTGAAGGTTGTCCTGTCTGCATACACATCAGTGATGCACTGGACTAAAGATTCTTAGCTGGAACTGGTACCCCAAGCTTGCGTTTGCATTGCACTAGGGCTGCAACAACGAATCGATAAAATCGCTAATAATCGATTATTAAAAGTGTCGACAACGAATTTCATTATCGATTCGTTGTGTCACATGATTTATGTGTCCGCCTTATCATATCCGCTTACGTTACTTGTGGCACTTTGTCAACGAGGCGGAGCCGGCGCAGACACGGAATCTTCAAAATAAGTTAGCGTTAAGAATTCACGCTTCACACAACTAAAAAATGTGTTACATGCAAGCTTTGCAAAAGTGATTTGACCCGGCACGAGAGCAGCACGGTGCTGATACAGCCCTCGAAGCGAAAACATGTTTCCTCACTTCAAAACCGAACAAACTCGGGATATTGTGGTGACTTACGCTGTTGTTGCGGTGACCGATGAGGATGAAGGGAGCTCAGCAACAGCGTAAGTCACCACAATATCCCGAGTTTGTTCCGTTTTGAAGTGAAGAAACGTAATGGCGCACTCACACTATGCGAACGGGAATAGCACGGTTGATGCTTGTTAGCTGGATAATGACAGTGATATAGTTAACAGAGATATCCTATATTGGTCAAGCTAGCCAAGTCCTATTTATGAATTCTTGCTACTTCAACACTGTCTGAGCATTTATCTTCTGCGGCAGGAAATATAGTCTCTAAAAAGAGAGCTGCAAAGTTCCTAAAGAAAGAGCGTGAATAAGTTGTATGTAGTGTTTGCATCAGAGATGCACTTATTTTTCTTTATTATTTAATTTGTTATTTTAATTTATTAATAAATTTTATTTATTATTATTAATTTATTGTAAGCACTTATTTGCTCTGTTATTTAATGTTATATTTCTGAATAAAGACATGGAAAGGGTTTTTTTTTTAACCCGTTTCATCAATTAATCGGTCGATTATTTTTCCGATTAATCGATTATTAAAATAATCATTAGTTGCAGCCCTATATTGCACTCTTATGTCCCATATAATTTCTGGCAGAAAAAAGAAGCAGGACGAAGAGGAGGCTGAGCAGAAGAGGAGGGCTACAGAAACAGCGTATCAGGGTAGGTGCAATATGTGCTGGAAGCTCAAAACTACTGAATGCAGAGTTCATTTAGAAGCAAGCCAGTAACCACAAATTAAATAAAAAATAGACCTATTTTATGACAGAATGCCATATAGAGGAGTCTATAAATGTAGTCGCTTGCCAAAATGTTTTGTAAAACCAGGGGCCGGATTCATGAAAGTTTCTTAAGAAAGAAAATCCTCTTAGATGTGGGTTTTTTCATTCTTAGGAAAAAAAAGTTATGAAAGTTTGTTATTCTTCAAAGAACTTCGTAAAAATTACCTTATTTTTTTTCTTAACTCTCTTCTTAAGAACACTTCTAAGAATGAATGGTATTCTTGAACACGTTCTGTTCTTAAATGTTCTCTTAACCTTACCATAAACTCACACTTATCTTAGGCTATAAGAGTTGAAGGTAAGCACTGGAAATTAAAACTTTAAATGGTTTAGTTACTGGAAATAAGGCTTACATTTCCATTTAAATGCTTAAAAGCCTTTTGTGTGAAGGTCTTCCTTAAAATACGAAAGTCTGCATAAGGAAAGGTTATGGCAAAGCCGACTGTGTCTTCCACCATCACCTCTATTTCTTGTCTGCTAAAGTTTTTTGAAAGTTTGGTTTGAATTTCCTGCATTTTTGCCGTCCTCAGAAAGGATTAAACTAAAAGGTCAATACAAATTCAAAATGTGTCTTGTCCAGTGTATTGTAAGCTGTAAAATGCAACGTAGTCTACGTCAGAAAACAATGAAGAGTTTCTTAAGAAAATGAATATGACGTTCTTAAGAAAAAATTTGAGAACTTAAGGTTTTTTTTCAAGAATTGCATTTAAGAACATTCTTATGAACTTCCTAGTGTTTGCCTTAAGAACCTTCACAAGTTTTTTTCTTAAGAAAGCTTTCAAGAATCTGGCCCCAGATGACCAAAAATGTCATTTGTGTCTACATTTTTTCAGCACGGCAAGCAGCTAAAAACACACCGAAGAGGCTGCCAAGTGTCACTGTTCGCTCCCCACTGGGGGCTGGTTCACCCAGCATGGACCTCCCACAGCCGGACACCCCTCAGCAAATGCCGGATGAGTCCTGTTCCAGTCCCATGGTGTGTCTCTCTTATGCTATTATGTTTTTTGTTTTGGTTTTTTTGCATTGGCTTCTGAGAATCTCGCAGGCACGCTTTCATTCTTTCCTTCATCATCACCCTTTGTTCTGTCCAGACTCAGGGTGTGACGGTGTTTATGCCAGTGCCCGAAGCGGGCGGACCAGGGCACAAAGAGGGAAATCTTAGTGCTCTGATGGATGAATCACCACAAAAGAAACATCCCAGTCAGAAGGCCACACCACCGCCCTCCCCTCTGCTCTCTGAGCTGCTGAAGAAGGGCAGCCTCTTATCGGCTAGCCCCAGATTGGTAAGCATCAAGACGGTGAAGGAATAGTCCATTTTTGTGTTTAACACAATTCTGACATCAGATTCAAATTAAACACAACAAAAGTGCTGTAAAGGCCACCTACTTTAGTTTGTGGGACAAAAAAAAAGTGTTGTAGCCGAGTCTAATCAAACCTGCTTGGAAGTCTGGCACTGAGTTGATGTTGTGTTGAGAGCAGGTGGTGGAGGGAGAAGTGGCTACAGCTCTTAGTAATGGCGCTCACAGTGTGGAAGTTCACGGTGCTGCAGGTCCTCTTCCCACCACCCTCGACGTCTCTGCAGGTAAAACACTTGGCTTTGTAACGAACTGTTTTGCCGTAGATGCCATGACTGTGTCTAACACTCTGTATTTGGTGTATGGGCTAACCCTGTGTCTAGTGATATTGTGCTTTATGAGTGTGCTTACTTTTTTTAACTAACCTTGTGTTCTAATCAGAAGGCGCACCAAAACACAGGCTAATTTAAAAAGTAGCAACACACAGCCAAATTTGAGGCCATGACATGTTAGCAATGCCGTATTTATGTTTACCTGACTAAAGGCCATTACACACCGAGCGCGACTCGAAAAGGAGACACAAAATTGTGCAATATTCAGAGGCCATTTTTTTGCCTCAAAACTATGTACACTGACTCAACCCTTTTTTTCCTTTTTTAGAATTTTTGGAATTTCGCAGCCTGGTTAAAAAAATTCACAGTAAAATAAACAGACAAGACAAATGAAATACCTTCTTCAAGTGATTAGGACATGCTTTTGCTTCTCACAGAAAAATCCAAATACAGATATTGGGTACATCTGATTATGGAATAAAGAAAGGAGAACCGGGAGTTTCACCATCCCATACAAGAGCTGAAACTTTTTTTTTTATTTTAGTGTGAACATCATTATTTGATTTGATAACGTCACATTTTCGCCATCTAAAAAATCACGTTTGTTGTGGAAGATACCATAATTATACATGAATCAGTTTACATTCGGTGTGACACAGCCTTACCCTGGATTCACCATTTGTTTACCAAATTGTATTTGCTGTCCAATCACTTAGGTACACCTCCTACTCATTGTCCATTTTGTTAGTTCCCCTTACCATATAGAAGCACTTTGTAGTTCTATAATTACAGACTGTAGTCCATCTGTTTCTCTACATACTTTGTTAGTCCCTTTTGCGCTGTTCTCTAATGGTCAGGACCCCCACAGGTACTATTTTCAGTCCACCAGTGACACTGTGTTTAAAAACTCCAGCAGCACTGTTGTGTCTGATCCACTCATACCAGCACAACGCACACTAACACACCACCACCACATCAGTGTCACTGCAGTGCCGAGAATGGTCCACCACCCAATAGTACCTGATTTGTACTGGTCCTGTGGGGGTCCTGTGGGGGTCCTGTGGGGGTCCTGTGGGGGTCCTGACCATTAGACAGCGGAGTCAAGCGGACAAAGTATGTAGAGAAACAGATGGACTACAGTCTGTAATTATAGAACTACAAAGTGCTTCTACAACCCCAATTTCAATGAAGTTGGGACGTTGTGTAATACATAAATAAAAACAGAATACGATGATTTATAAATCCTTTTCAACCCATATTCAATTGAATACACTACAAAGACAAGATATTTAATGTTCAAACGGATAATCTTTTGATTTTTGCAAATAGTCACTCATTTTGAATGTGATGCCTGCAACAGGTTACAAAACAGCGTTTGGGAACGTGGACACTAACTGCTGAAGCTTTGTAGGTGGAATTCTTTCTCATTTCCCATTCTTGCTTGATGTACAACTTCAGTTGCTCAACAGTCCGGAGTCTGTGTTGTCGTATTTTGCGCTTCATAATGCACCACACATTTTCATTGGGACACAGGTCTGGACTGCAGGCAGGCCCGTCTAGTACCCACACACTTTTACTATGAAGCCACGCTGCTGTAACCCGTGCAGAATGTGGCTTGGCATTGTCTTGCTGAAATAAGCAGGGTCGTCCCTGACAAAAGACGTTGCTTGGATGGCAGCATATGTTGCTCCAAAACCTGTATGTACCTTTCACAGATGTGCAAGTTACCCATGCCATGGGCACTAACACACCCCCGTACCATCAGAGATGCTGACTTTTGAACTTAGCTCTGATAACAATCCGGACAGTTCTTTTCCTCTTCGGCCCAAAGGACACGACGTCCATGATTTCCAAAAACAATTTGAAATGTGGACTCATCAGACCACAGGACACTTTTCCACTTAGCATCAGTCCATCTCGGATGAGCTCGGGCCCAGAGAATGCAGTTTTTAATGCAGTGCAACCTGAGGGATCGAAGGTCACGGGCATTCAGTGTTGGTTTTCGGCCTTGCCGCTTACTTGCAGAGATTTCTCCAGATTCCCTGAATTTTTTGATGTTATTATGGACTGTAGATAACCTTCTTCTTCTTCTTCTTCTTCTTCTTCTTCTTCTTTCGGTTTCTCCCTTTATAAGGGTCACCACAGCGGTTAAACGTTTCCACCTCACCCTGTCCTCCACGTCCTCTACTCTCACCCCAACTCCCTGCATACCTTCATTTACCACCACCATGAAATCCTTAAATTCCTTGCAATTGCACGTTGAGAAAGTGGTGAACCTCGACCCATCCTTGCTTGTGAACGACTGAGCCTTTCGGGGATGCTCCCTTTATACCCAATCATGACACTCACCTGTGGAATGTTCCAAACAGGTGTTTTTGGGGCATTCCTCAACTTTCCCAGTCTTTTGTTGCCCCTGTCCCAACTGTTTTGGAACGAGTTGCAGGCATCACATTTCAAAATGAGTGAATATTTGCAAAAAAACAACAAAGTTTATCCATTTGAACATTAAATATCTTGTCTTTGTAGTGTATTTAATTGAATATGGGTTGAAAAGGATTTGCAAATCGTCGCATTCATCGCACACAGCGTCCCAACTTCATTGGAATTGGGGTTGTATGTGGTAAGTGGAACTGATTAAAAGAACAGTGAGTGTAGAAATAAGGAAGTGAACCTAATAAATCTTTGTAGGATGCCAGAAATCATTATGTGGTTAAAATATTGTAGGTAATGTAATGTTTGTGTATAGCATATGCTAATTGGCTGCAATCTAGCTCCTAACCCCCGAGTCTGGTTTACAGCATTTAACGTACTCTCTTAAATGCCGAGTGGCTTACAGTTGAGCACTAAAGGGTCTTCAAAATGGAAAAAAGCTAAAATGTTGATTTTTCAAATGGCCATGAAGAACAACACTTTATGGCCACAAAACTGTAGACACGTGACACCCAAACGTCACACACAAACCCCGGGAACTGATATGCTTGGTAGGCTTGTGTATAGCTGCTTGCCCACAGAATCTCAGAACTCTGAATGTTTGCAGTGTCCAATAGAAATGGGGTCCACCTTCTTTTAAAACGCCATGTAATGAGTCCTCAATCTGAGTGTGTCGTTCTGGAAAAGCTTGGTGCTTTTAGAATGTGCCTGTTTGTAGCACTGTGTCTCTGTATGTGTCTCTGTGTCAGACGTACCAACATTGTCGCGTTTGTTGGAAGGCGCTCCCCCAGTCCAGATGCCAGCCAACACTGAGCCCCTTAACCCTCCCAATGTAGCTCCCCCTGCTCCAGGACATCACTTTCTACCCAGCACAGGTCTTTGCTTTTCCCCACTCTTCTTATAACACCTCTCTCCTGTCTCTATAGCAGTCTACTGTATAGTACACCTGGTCCAGATTATGTCATCATCACACGTAGAGGATGTTCACTCGCATCATAGCCAATAAACTAACCACAGATAGGACACCAGACATTTTTTTTTAAATAGCTGAACGTTCTGGCTTCATGGAAGCATACCTCAAACAGAATGAACTATTTCAATTAATAGCATATTTTGTTCCAGATCACATAGAAGAGAAAATATGGAGTCACTCATTGTTGAGGAAGAAATATGAAATCGTCAAAGGAAAAAAATCGCATTTAGTAAAAATTCTACCATAAGTTTTCCTCTGAATTGAGATACAGACTGTTTGCTGGCCACGTCAATAAGTTTATATGCCTTACCAGTCAAAAAGCTTTCACACTTTCTGCTCTTTTAGCATTATATTCTGATATGACTTCATTATAGTACCTATTTTCTATAGATGAGTGGGGCAATGTTTTCTTGGGGCAGTCATCTCAATACGTTCCACTAAAATGGCACCAGACAAAAGTTACAACATCCTTCTTGACCAGAGCAGATTTGTGGTTCCTTGCTGAGTATAATACTCATCCAGCCGTCCACACTCGTATCATATGAGTGCTTCTCTGTGGCCCACTGTAACCTTGTCGTCTTCTGCTGTTAGTGTTTGATTTGTTTGCCTTTCCTATATTTAAATCCCATGTCATTCAACCAATTTCCTACAATTCTGTAATGAAGATTGACTCCTGTTTTTGTCCATTTGCTTTTTCGTTTGTTTTGTTGTGTATTTTCAAGGCATGTTGCTACATTTTGTTTATACTCACACCAAATTGTAGACACAGCTCTGACTGGGAACAACCAACATCTTTTGCCACACGCCATGCTGGATTTCTTTTTTGAATAAGTTTTATAATCCTTTCCATTCTCTTGTTTTGTTTCAAATTGCCAAATCCAGCAGTTCATTAAGGACTGTAAGCACTCTGACGTAACTACAGACTACTTTGTTTTAGACTTGTGCCAGTGTTTGTTTTAGAAATGCCAGTTACAAGGTGATTCCATATTTTTTTCCTCATCGTTGAGTGAGTTCATATTTTTTTCTTGTACTTGATTTGGGGAAAAATATGGCATTCATTTAAATAATTTAGTATAATTTGGTTGCCTCACAGCGAGATCCCGGTTGGAGTGGTCTGGGTTCTTTCTGTATGGAGTTTGCATGCCTCCCTGTGTCAGAGTGGGTTTACTCTGGGTGCTCCGGTTTCCTCCCACAGTCCAGAGACTTAGGTTAATTGATTACCCTAAAGTGGCCCGTGTGTGTGTGTGTTTATTTATGTATGAGTGTGTGAGTTCTAAGATGGATTGGCACCCAGTTTAAGGTTGTTCCCGTCTTGCTTCCTGTGCTGCCAGCTAGTCACCGGCTCTTATCCAGGATTAAGCTTATAAGAAAACGAATGAATTAATGCTTGCTTCATATTTACACAAAGCGAGAATGTTCAGCTATTAAACAAAAATTGTGTGGCGTCAGAGCTATGATTTGTTTAATAAAGCTGGAAAAAAATATTTAATAGTTTTTTTAGGTTCAAGATGACACAAAGTCACTATTGCAAAGGGGAATTCATTTCTATAGATACTATAAAGGATTAGCTGGACCAAACTTCTTAAGCATGATATCTTAAGTGCAGGTAAGTGCCGTTTAACGACCATCTGATCAACGTCTGTTTACTTACAGCGGTGCTTGAAAGTTTGTGAACCCTTTAGAATGTTTTATATTTCTGCATAAATATGACCTAAAATATCATCAGATTTTCACACAAGTCCTAAGAAGGCTTTAGAGATGGTTTTGTAACCTTTTCCAGCCTGATGAGCATCATCACTCTTTTTCTGAGCTCCTCAGAAATCTCCTTTGTTCGTACCATGATACACTTCCACAAACATGTTGTGAAGAGCAGACTTTGATAGATGCCTGTTCTTTAAATAAAACAGGGTGCCCACTCACACCTGATTGTCATCCCATTGATTGAAAACACCTGACTAATTTCACCTTCAAATTAACTGCTAATCCTAGAGGTTCAAATACTTTTGCCACTCACTAATATGTAATATTGGATCATTTTCCTCAATAAATAAATGACCAAGTATAATATTTTTGTCTCATTTGTTGAACTGGGTTCTCTTTATCTACGTTTAGGACTTGTGTGAAAATCTGATGATATTTATGCAGAAATATAGAAAATTCGAAGGGTTCAAAAATCCTTAAGTCTCTTTGCTTTAAGGGTCTTAACAGCAATAAATGATGATAGGAAATAAAAATCGGTCTGCACGTTGCAGCCTTTAAACAGCCAATCAGCACTCTGGATCTACAAATAGAGGTGGGAGTTTAAGACACACTCATTCGTGCATGCATGTGTGTAACTACCATACTGCCCGTGTGCTCAATCTGCTCATGGACTATAGACTGTTCTTACTCTGTTGACGTGTTTAGAGACTTTTTGTGTAAGTTATGATTTGTGTGCATGTTTTTTGCTGCTTATTTGTAACAAGCTGTGAATAGCATTCGTAAGTGTAGTAAGTAAGTCCTATTACTACTAAGTAGTACTGCTTTGTTTATCCCCCACTACCTGTATAGTCTTCCTAACCTATAGCTTGTCAAGTCTCTGTTTCTTCTGGCTGATCCTCCGTGTTGTTCGTAATACTGTCTATCAGTGCATGTTTGGCTTCCGTCAAACTAAAGTATCAGTCGTTTCAGTCACTTGTGTTTTCAGCTGCATTTACTATTCGTTCACTGACAGATTTCTCGTGAAAATCTTATTTATGTTTACATTGGAGTAGCATAAAAGGACTATATGGCTTGGTCAACATCCAGTTCGGTCAGTGACCTGTTTCACAGAATGTTATGAGGTCGCTAAACGGCGCATACCTGCAATACTAACTTTTTGTTTGTGTGTGTTTGCTTTTTTTTGTGCGATTGTCTTAGTAGTTCAGTAATTTTATCCTACATGCATTTTCTGGACTGTTCCTATAATGACTAAACATCTATTTTTGATGTTCCTCCGATGATCACCACTGAGCATGTGCGTTTGTGTCTACAGGTGCAACTGTAGCAGAATGTTCCGGTCCAGAGACGGTGCTGGTGGTACAGCCCAGATCAGAGCAAACAGAGGGTAGAGATAACGAACTGGTGGAGGATCTGGTGACTGTGCCTTACATAGGAGATGAGCTAGACCTGGAGACAGTCGGGGATATTATAGCTATTATTGAAGAGAAGGTACACACATCATTAGGGCTGGACAAGATTCAAGAACTAGCCAATCACCAGGCAGTATCCCTGCAGCTCACGGACCTGACAGCTTATGCTTCAGCCTTTTAGCATTGGATTTTAAATCAGTAACTGGCAGATTCATATCAAAATCCTGATTGTGTATTTCACTTTTAGGTAGATGATCCGGTTGAAGTTTTGGACCCGGCAGCAGTGGAGGCCGCTCTGTCTCTCTGTGAGGATCCAGGAACCTGGGAACACCAAGCCTTCAAGACAGCCGAGCCAGACCCTATCACGCAGGCAACAATACCCACCACTGCGCCAATGACCTCTCCCACATCCGTGCCTGCCCCTTTATCCGTGACTGTGCCCATGACAGGCACCCTTGAGAAGGAAACGGCCATGATTCTGGGAGAAGGGACGCAGGCTGGCATGCATGAGCTGCCCACCGGAGACCCTGAGCTCGTGCCCCCACCAGAGCTGGGAAGCTCTCACGAAGAAACACCAGAAGATGACATGAGGGATGGAGAGGAGGACGGAGCAAGGGAGGAGGAGCCAGTGGAGAACAGGACACCCAGCCCCTCGGTGAAGTGTGAGAGCGAAGAGTGGACGCAACCCGAAGCGGAGACGCCCTGCCTCGACTCGGAGGACAGCTCGGCATCTGGGAGAGACCCAAAGGTGTGATTTCGAATTCATAAGACTAACAAAGTGCACAGTGCACATCGGTCTTGACCCAGATTGCAAGCATTGTTTATTTTTCCCTCAGAAAGTGCACGTCTACTTTTTGGCCTGTAGAATGTAGTGATGAACTTGAGTAATTGAACCCTTGTTATGTAACGACATAATCGATTAGTAAAGTGCAACTCCAGATCCCTGAATTGGTCTTATTTGACCTGACATGAAATATAAGCCAGACGTGGTCTGTTTTCCTGTTATGTTGTGTGAGAGGGAGTGAGAGTGCTGGCTGTAGCTACATTTTGAAAATAACAGTACTGTGCAAAAGTGTTAGGCCACCATTAGGTTTATTGTTTAGCAATTTTATAACAAGCTTTACTAACTTTCAAGCTCGTGGCTGAATTTTTGAGGCTTTGGCTTTAACAACTTTACGTGTTGGATTGGTGACTCTCAGTCAGGGCTGGAGAAGCTGAGAAAGTGGTTCACACTGAAATGTGTGTCGATCAAGCAGCATCTAATTAGAATAGTAGATTACGTTCCATTTGGATAAATTATAGGCTTGGACTGATGATCCCATTTCTGCACATGATTATTGGCCGAAGAATTCTCACGATAAACGATATTATTGCAGAGTCTTGTAACATGTACCTTTTCCAGTGGTTATACAGTTGTACCTCGGTTCTCGACCACCTAGGAACTGGTTGATTTCAGTTCTCGACGCATTTTGAGTCTAAAAACCGTTTTCTCGGTACTCTGCGCAATTGCTTAAACTTGTACGAGTCGAATCGCGCGACTCGTTTCAGCCAAAACTTGATTCACGATTCATGATTCGGTACACAGTGATTCAGTGGTTCAGAGTCGCAATAGCCATTGCTCAGCGAAGATCTATGCTATTTTCATCATTGTTTTTTTTTTTATTTGTTTTTGTTTTGCTTTTAGTTTTCACTTTCAATCCATTACTCACTAAATTACATGAGATTTTTTAACACTTTACTATAAAATAAGCTTTGAGTTAATGATTTTCGCCAACGGTAGGTTAACGTAAGTGTTTTAAACATTAAACTACTTATCATTACTTGGCTCTGCTATGATACAGTGTAGGCCAAACTCTACAAATTTCGTCCTTTCATGATGCATTTAACTTATGAACATATCCCCATCGGAAATCAGGGAGCACCTGTACAATACAACTCCATTAATGCATATAATGCCTTATATAGTGTGGATTTTCTGTGCTCTGGAACAGATTAATTATTCCTTGTCGGAAAAATTACCTCGGTTCTCGTAGTTTTCGGTTCTCAACAAGCCTTCTGGATGGAATTAAAGATGAGAACCGAGGTACCACTGTCTAATTACCATATAGCCTAATCACCATCTGGGACAGCCTGTAATATCCATGACTCCATGACTTTAGTTTCATTCTTAGATTTATCATCTACGCCTCCCAAGGAGGTTGGGTCCCTTTTTGAGTCTTGGTCCTCCCAAGGTTTCTTCCTATAACACTTAGGGAGATTTTCCTTGCCACTGTCGCCCTAGGCTTGCTCAATTTGGGATTGGACGTAGTTATTAGGAGATAATCTAAACTTGTAAAGTTGCTTTCAGACAATGCTCCATTGTAAAAAGTGCTATGTAAATAAACCTGACTTGACTTGATATCACGTAATTATTCAAGGCGCTATATAGCTGTAGTAATTGAGCTCAGTAAATGTTGTGGTTAATTCGTTGTAACATTTCTACAGGCAGACCTCAGACCTGTTGTTAGAGCGTCGCTGCTCTACTAGCTAACGATCTAACGCCAACTCTTCAGCTTCTAAAGGGGTCGTGTTTTTGCTCTGTGTTTTGCTTTAGGAGGTGAAGGATGAGGATGGAGGGAGTGAGGTGGATGCAGATGAAGGGATGGAGATGAAGGAATGCGGAGATGGTCCGTATCTTTCAGAAGTCGACCCTCCCGCAAGCGAGAGTGAGGACGGGTACGGCACCAACTCACAACGATACACCACGGCAGACTCCACCCCCAGCAGCCCTGCTTCTTCCCAGTTGTGAGTATATAAGTGTGTGTTCGTAAATGCGCACGTGTGAGAGCGTAACCTACGAAGGAAATTCAGGTCTGATGAACTGACTGCTAGATGTAAGGAGACGGCTTTATATATAAATATATGTGTTGATCATTTCAGCTCAATGTGCAGTGAGGATCAGGAAGCTTTGCAGGCTCAAAAGATCTGGAAGAAAGCCATTATGCTGGTGTGGAGGGCAGCCGCCAATCACAGGTAACGACGTTAAAGTATGACAGCAAGCGGCTCGGTCAGGTTAGAATTTGTCAGAGTTGCTTGATTTTTCACGTCCGTGTTGTGTTGCAGGTACGCCAGTGTTTTTCTGCAGCCTGTCTCTGATGACATCGCTCCTGGCTACCACAGCATTGTACACAGGTACACTTGGGTATACAGATGTTTTACAGCATTTAGCAGACGCTCTTATACAATCTTACAATCCAAGCAGTTGTGGGTTATGGGGTTGTTCCTGCCTTGCGCCCTATGCCACCGGCTGTCCCGCGACCCTGTGCAGGATGAAATGGATAAGAAAGTGAATGAATGAATGTGATGGAGCTCCTTACTGTCTGATCCTGTCAGGCCCATGGACCTGTCAGCCATTAAGAAGAACATCGAGACTGGACAGATCCGCACGACAGCCGAGTTCCAGCGGGACATCATGCTGATGTTTCAGAATGCAGTGATGTACAACAGCTCAGACCATGATGTCTATCACATGGCCTTGGAAATGCAGCGTGATGTCCTAGAGCAGATCCAGCAGTTCCTGGCCACGCAGCTCATCATGCAGACCTCGGAGTCGGGCATCAGTGCCAAGAGCCTGCGTGGACGAGAAGCCAACCGCAAGCAGGACCCCAACGATAAGGTTAGACACACACACAGCCATATCCCAGAACTCTCAGCCATGAGTTTCCATAAATTTCATCAGTGAAGCCCAGGGCAGAAGTCCATGTCATACTATCCTTATTGACAAGTTGTAATCCTTAGTCATGTATGCTTAAAGACATAAAAAAATTAACAGCTCCCTATGAAACTGACAAACAGGTCTGTGAGAATAGTCTTATGGTGCCAGTGGGAATTTATGAACCAGCTTGATGCAGCAGCAGTCCCCTATGTGCAGTACTGTGCAAAAGTCTTAGGCCACCATTAGATTAGATATACCATTGTTTTAGTGGTATAATGACCATACTTCTTTCTTAGAATACAACCAGAAAATACAGGACAGTTGTGTGCAGTTAAAAAAATGAAAATAAATTCAGTAAAAACAGCTTCTCTAGGCTACAGTGACTAGTGTTTATGGTGACCTCCCCTTACACATGAGCAATAGCAGCACTTGGCAGCTTCATCAGGATGCCAAGTTGAGCCTTCTACAGTCTGCCAGATTCACAGTGGCCAATATAATGACTGTTAAATCCTGAACCTTATCTCTGTAATTTCAAAAAGCGAAGAATCCCTAAACACCCACTAATGAGTCATTCCACTCGAAAGGAATCAAACAGCCACATTTAATACAATATGTTCTCAAAATTGCAAAAAGCTTCTCTCTAGATGACGGAACGGTGAGACTTTGTTTTTCTCATTTGTGGTTATGTGAAAGTGTCCGTGACTGTGGTTGAATCATCTGCATGATCTGTTTCATAAGCATGCTACTTTGTGCTCTCCAGTCATGTGTACAGTACACCAGAGTTTCTAGAACTAATTGAAACACCCTAGTGAAGCAAAGCCAGCGCGGTGTCCTCCTTCCTGCCTTGTAAACAAAAATGTGGCACTCCACATCAGATTTCTTAATGCGCAGAACTCAACAGGGAACACATTTTAATACGTGGTAATATGGGACTGTGGTAGCCTAGTTAAGGTACTAGACTCTGGACCAGAATGTCCAGGGTTTAAATCCCATCTCTGCCAAGCTGCCACTGTTGGGTCCTTGAGCAAGGCCCTTAACCCGTAATTGCTTAGATTGACAAGATTGTAACAATTGTAAGTCGCTCTGGATAAGGGTGTCTGCTAAATGACATAAATGCAATACAGTGGGGCAAAAAAGTATTTAGTCAGCCACTGATTGTGCAAGTTTTCCTACTTAGAAAGATGAGAGTGGTCTGTCATTTTCATCATAGGTACACTTCAACTATGAGAGACAAAATGAGAAAAAAAAAAATTCAGGAAATCACATTGTAGGATTTTTTAAGAATTTAATTGTAAATTATGGTGAAAAATAAGTATTTGGTCAATAACAAAAGTTCAACTCAATACTTTGTGAAATAACCTTTGTTGGCAATGACAGAGGTCAAAGGTTTCCTGTAAGTCTTCACCAGGTTGGCACAGACTGTAGCTGGTGTTTTGGCCCATTCCTCCATGCAGATCTCCTCTAGAGCAGTGATGTTTTGGGGCAACACAGACTTTCAACTCCCTCCACAAATTTTCTATGGGGTTGAGGTCTGGAGACTGGTTAGGCCACACCTTGAAATGCTTTTTTACGGAGCCACTCCTTTGTTGCCCGAGCGGTGTGTTTGGGATCATTGTCATGCTGGAAGACCCAGCCACGTTCCATCTTCAGTGCTCTCACTGATGGAAGGAGGTTTTGGCTTAAAAATCTCACGATACGTGATCCCATTCATTCTTCCCTAACACAGATCAGTCGTCCTGTCCCCTCTGCAGAAAAAACAGCCCCAAAGCATGATGTTTCCACCCCCATGCTTCACAGTAGATATGGTGCAACCAGCTTTCTTCTTCCTCAAAACACGATGAGTTGAGTTTTTACCAAAAAGTTCCATTTTGGTTTCATCTGACCACATGATATTCTCGCAATTCTGTTGTGGATCATCCATATGCTCTCTGGCAAACTTCAGGCCTGGACATGTACTGGCTTAAGCAGGGGGACACGCCTGGCACTGCAGGATCCGACTCCCTCTCTCGGTGTAGTGTGTTACTGATGGTAGCCTTTGTTACTTTGGTCCCAGCTCTCTGCAAGTCATTCATCAGGTCCCTCCGTGTAGTTTTCTGGGATTTTTGCTCATCGTTCTCATAATCATTTTGACCCCACAGGATGAGATCTTGCGTGGAACCCCAAATCAAGGGAGATTATCAGTGGTCTTGTATGTCTTCCATTTTCTTACAATTGCTCCCACAGTTGACTTATTGACACCAACCTGCTTGCCTATTGTAGATTCACTCTTCCCAGCCTGCTGCAGGTCTACAATTTTCTTCCTGGTGTCCTTCCAATGTGATTTCCTGGATTTGTTTTCCTCATTTTGTCTCTCATAGTTGAAGTGTACCTATGATGAAAATTACAGACCTCTCTCATCTTTTTAAGTCGGAGAACTTACACAATCAGTGGCTGACTAAATACTTTTTTTGCCCCACTGTATGTCCTTACTTGTATTGGAACCATATATAATACATATTGGAACAAATGACACAATGCTTTAGGAGTTTTTTTTCCAAGTTTCATTGCAGAAATGGTCTTAGGTTGCCTTGCACCCAGATAGAAATGTTGAATTGCTGCAAAACCCAGCATGCAATTATGTCTAGGTGTGGTACGCACTCTTATGGCAACATTCAGACACTGGATGTAAAAGATGCCCTATAAAAAGGCTTTTAGAGTCTACTTTTGGGTGGTATAACTCTGGGTGAGAAATCGTTTGACTGCTAGACATGCCTGTACGATGCACTCGAAGACATTTTGCTCAGTTTCCAGACTTTGATAGAGGTCACATCATTGGACTGAGAGAAGCAGGATGGTCGTTTCAACAAACAGCCCGCCATCTAGGCCGTTCTGACCTAGCTATTGTTAGGTGTTGGGAGCAGTGGTTCTGTGAGGGCACGTACAGCCACTGATTGTGCAAGTTCTCCTACTTAGAAAGATGAGAGAGGTCTGTAATTGTCATCATAAGTACACTTCAACTATGAGAGACAAATTGAGAAAAAAAAAATCCAGGAAGTCATATTGTAGGATTTTTAAATAATTTAATTATAAATCATGGTGGAAAATAAGTATTTGGTCACCCACAAACAAGCAAGATTTCTGGCTCTCACAGATCTGTAACTTCTTCTTTAAGAAGCTCTTCTGTCCTCCACTCGTTACCTGTATTAATGGCACCTGTTTGACCTCGTTATCTGTATAAAATACACCTGTCCACAGCCTCAAACAGTCAGACTCCAAACTCAACCATGACCAAGACCAAAGAGCTGTCGAAGGACACCAGGAAGAAAAAATTGTAGACCTGCAGCAGGCTGGGAAGAGTGAATCTACAATAGGCAAGCAGGTTGGTGTGAATAAATCAACTTTGGGAGCAATTGTAAGAAAATGGAAGACATACAAGACCATTGATGATCTCCCTCGATCTGGGGCCACACACAAGATCTCATCCCGTGGGGTCAGAATGATCATGAGAACGGTGAGCAAAAATCCCAGAACTACACGGAGGGACCTGATGAATGACCTGCAGAGAGCTGGGACCAAAGTAACAAAGGCTACCATCAGTAAGTGGCCTAGCCAGTCTCCAGACCTCAATCCCATAGAAAATTTGTTGAGAGAGTTGAAAGTCCGTGTTTCCCCAACACATCACTGCTCTAGAGGAGATCTGCATGGAGGAATGGGCCAAAATACCAGCTACAGTGTGTGCCAACCTGGTGAAGACTTACAGGAAACGTTTGACCTCTGTCATTGCCAACAAAGGTTATGTTACAAAGTATTGAGTTGAACTTTTGTTATTGACCAAATACTTATTTTTGTATTATTCATTTTGTCTCTCATAGTTGAAGTGTACCTATGATGAAAATTACAGACCTCTCTCATTTTCTAAGTAGGAGAACTTGCACAATCAGTGGTTGACTAAATACTTTTTTGCCCCACTGTGTACACGGCAAACAGGCTCTGGACGGCCTAGACCGTGTTTAGCGTCGGCTTTAAGTATGGAGGCCACGTGGTGAGCCTCCTGTCTTTGCTGTGGTGTGACGCACTGCTCCAACTGCTGGTGTGATGGATGAGGATCTACAGACTCAGCTGCAACATCTGTGGGCAAATGTCCCACAGGATTCCATATGGAAACTTGCCTCCAATGCCTAACTGTATCTCATCTTGTATCCAGACTAGAGATGGCCTAACAGCCTAACTAGAGCCTCCTTTGTACAGTTTTTCCTAATAAACCTATCCTTTTGCTCCTATGCTTAATTATTGTAATCACTTACATATATCATTGTGTTCATACATATAAAGTTTCATTTGATTCCAACATCTCCTTGGTGAGTTGTTTTTTTTTAAGTCAGTGTATTTTCTAATTTATGGCCATGTGATTGATTTAAAATTTGCTCATTTTGGGAAATCAAACCCAGAAAGGTTTTTTGGGATGCCATATTATTTGTTGAAACTGCAGATTCACAGATATGGACATTTCAGAAATGACCTAATCATCTACAAACTGATGGCTAATGTAAACACTTTTAAACATATCTGAAACATAACATGTAAGCACATCAGTGGATTTCCCAGTTTCAGTACTCTTTATAGCACCCTCATTTACTTTCCACTTGGTTGACCACTCTTTCTTGGCCTACAAGTACTTTATCTCTTCCAATAATTGAAATAATATTATTATTAAATATAAGTGAATTCAAGATAAGTAGACTCAACATCAGTGTTAACTTGAGGAGCTGTTGTGTAAACTCGTCTCCGCTGTCTGTTCCAGGCTGAATGTAACCTGTTTTTGGCTGAAATTTTCGGTGGCCGAAATTTTGGTGCATCTCGGCTTACTACAGTGAGCTCATTAACCTAGTAATTAACATACTGTTATGACTGTACATAGTGTAAAGGAAACGGAATCCGAACGTAGTCAAGGATATTGCTTCGACTGGTCTTTGATTGTTAAATACTCCATACGTGGCTACACACTTTTGCAAGTTGCTGGTTGTGTGACATACACAAAGTGCTTTTGCACATAGGAAGAAAAAGTCAACGGGGGTTTGTGAGAAAAAGTACTGGAACTCTCTTTCTGTTTCATTTCCATCCCGCCTTTACCTGAGCTTGTTTGTGTGACTGGAATCCTCTGTGTACTAACATGTCTGTGTGAGGTTTGTCTACATGCTTGTCTGTCTTAGTGACTTCATTTAATCTATGTCTTGTAACTTTATTGCTTTTGGGCAGAAATATTAATCTGATGTTGACCCAATTTGAAACCGATTGTTTCGTGCAGTATTGTTTCCTAATAGGATTTTATCCGCATAATAATTGTAGACAAATGCATATCTGCTTAACCAGTGATATCCTGAGTGTGTTGTCGTGAATGTGTGATGCTAATCAGCACGTAAAACGTGAAGATGGCACACAGCAGACAGCGTCCTGCGCCATTCCTTGTTACTGTTCGAAATCCTGCATTCACACGTCGTCTTTAGAAGAAGCATGGCTGTTTATGCTATTAAATATTAACTATTTTTAAATGGTTAAACTGTGCTAGCCTCAATTATGTCATAAAGAGGGTTGCCAGATTCCAGCTCTGTCAAAAGAGCTCATGATTTTGGCGGCGGTTAGAACAGCATGTGAGTTAGATACAGAATTGTGGAGTCTGTAAGTCTGTCGAATGCAGTGAGAATTCTAATGAAGAAAATGTCTAGTGCTCATCATTCCTAGTACTCATCTGCTGCAGTCCAAACCAGGAATCTTAGTTAAGGCTGCATAATCACGTACCTACACTATAGCCACTCCTTTATCCTATTGGCATGGACTGTAAGAAACCGCTTGAAGAGAGGAGCTCAATGTGGAAAAGCCTCAATGACACCAAAGCATTTGAAAACTGCTGTCTGAGAAAGAACTTGTTTATTGGTCATATATATGCGCCTGATAATTGCATCATCAATGTTTGTTGGAGCTGGTGACTTAAGTTAATAGATAGTTATATGGAACTGGTTTGGATTTTGCACAGTGGACACTGCTCAACATTTGTTTCAAAACTTCTAAAGACCAGATTGGCACATTTGGTGGAAATATTACAACCACCTTAAAAGGAAGCACGGGACCGGATATGGCTGCAACAGTGGTGAAACAGAAGCTACCTATGATAACACCTATAGGGGTTGGACAGTGGACAGTGGTGTTGCAGTGGTTGAAGTACTGGACTGTAGACCAGTTTTCAAATCCCGTGTCTGCCAAGATGCCACTGTTGGGTACTTTAGTGGCCCTCAAACCACAATTGCTTGGATTGTAAGCTTGTATCCATTTGTAAATCGCTCTGGATAAGGGTACCTGCCAAAAGACTGAAGGCAAATGTTGGACAGATGTCACTGATGCTGTGGCAGTTTACCTGTCCAAGGATATGATGCCCAACAAAACAGTTGCCAAAAAGCATTTTAAACGACTTCTATAAATACTTGACCATTTATTGCAAAGTCTTTTCCAAAACCACAATGCCTTTGATGTACACAAAATGCTTAGAGATGATTGAATAGTAAAGTTGTTTGGATTTTATTTTCAGTTTGTGAATGAGCTTTGGAAAGAACATGAATAGAATCATGATAATATTGTAAATCTTGAAGAAGTTATATCCTCAAGTTTTGTATTAGTTCACTTTACATGCCTCCCTGAATGGTGGCTCAAGCCGTATGCTTGACTGACAGATGAATGAAGTGGAACAAACAGCATGTAAAGTGTTTTAACATTTTGAACCAAGGCCCAGATATCAAAGCTGTCCAGTCAAAACCTAGATACTTGGCAACCCTCGTCTAACACACGGTCCATGCAGTGTACCTATAATTAAACTTCTGTCATGGCTTTATTAATGTTTGCACTTTAACATGTGTAGGCATAATCCTGATAATGGAGACACAAAAAATGAACATATTCACACGTCTGTATGTGCTTTGCTTTACTTTAGCTGTGTCTGTAAGCCGTGTGTGTGTGTGTGTGTGTGTGTGTGTGTGTGTGTGTTGTAGTTTCAAGATGTATGTAGGCTAAAAGCTGTCTTTTGTGAGTTGCAGGGCTGTTTGACTGTGTGACTGTGTGTGTATGTGTAGGACTTTCTTTCTCACTGCTGTTTGTCCTCCTGCAGGACAGCCTCCCCATGGCCTCTCCTGCTTTCCTTCTCTCTCTCTTTGTAAGTATCCCGCCTAATGCTTTTCTCTCTGCCTCCTAAATCTGTTTTCTGTTTCTCACAGACACTCAAACAGACACGTTACACACAAGCTTCCTGCTACAGTTGGGGAACTACGTTATGTCGTGTAGTCTGTAAGAAATGATTTGCCGGCTTGGATGGAGAACTTGGCTGGCTTGCACAGAACCCTGACCTAAACTCCATCAGGCACCTTTGAGATGAATTGGAATACCAGCTGGGCTAATTGTCCAACATCGGCACCCAAACTTAGTCATGTTCAAAAATGTAGTCGAAAGCCTTCCCTGTATCAGCAAACTCCATACTAATACTAATGTTTGTGGATGTGATCTATGGAGTATCCACAGACATTTGGCTATATACAGTGGTGTGAAAAAGTGTTTGCCCCCTTCCTCTTTTTTTTTGAACGTTTGTGACACTTAAATGTTTCGGAACATCAAACCAATTTAAATATTAGTCAAAGACAACACAAGTAAACACAAAATGCAGTTTTTAAATGAATGTGTTTATTGTTAAGGGAGAAAAAAATCCAAACCTACATGGCCCTGTGTGAAAAAGTGATTCCCCCTAAACCTAATAACTGGTTGGGCCACCCTTAGCAGCAACAACTGCAACCAAGCATTTGCTATAACTTGCAGTGAGTCTTTTACCGCATTATGGAGGAATTTTGGCCACTCATCTTTGCAGAATTGTTGTAATTCAGCCACATTGGAGGGTTTTCGAGCATGATCAGCCTTTTTAAGGTCATGCCACAGCATCTCAATAGGATTCAGGTCAGGACTTTGACTAGGCCACTCCAAAGTCTTCATTTTGTTTTTCTTCAGCCATTCAGAGCTGGACTTTGGATTATTGTGTGTTTTGGATCATTGTCCTGCTGCAGAACCCAAGTTCGTTTCAGCTTGAGGTCATTCTCCTTCAGGATCTTTTGGTAGACAGCAGAATTCATAGTTCCATTTATCACAGCAAGTCTTCCAGGTCCTGAAGCAGCAAAACAGCCCCAGACCATCACACTACCACCACCATCATGTCTTACTGTTGCTATAATGTTCTGTTTCTGAAATGCTGTGTTACTTTTACACCAGATGTAATGGGACACACACCTTCCAAACAGTTCAACTTTTGTCTCGTCAGTCCACAGAATGTTTTCCCAAAAGTCTTGGGGATCATCAAGATGTGTTCTGGAAAAATTGAGATGAGCTTTAATGTTCTTTTTGCTCAGCAGTGGTTTTCACCTTGGAGCTCTGCCACGCAGGCCATTTTTGCCCAGTCTCTTTCTTATGGTGGAGGCATGAACACTGACCTTAACTGAGGCAAGTGAGGCCTGCAGTTCTTTGGATGTTGTTGTGGGGTCTTTTGTGATTTTTTTCTTGGATGAGTTGTTTTCTGCGCTCTTGGGGTAATTTTGGTCTTCCGGCCACTCCTGTTAAGGTTCACCACTGTTCCATGTCTTCACCGTTTGTGGATAATGGCTCTCACTGTGGTTCGCTGGAGTCCCAAAGCTTTAGAAATGGCTTTATAACCCTTTCCAGACTGATAGACCTCAATTACTTTTCTTTCTCAATTGTTTCCTTGAATTTCTTTGGATCTCAGCATGATGTGTAGCTTTTAAGGATCTTTTGGTGTACTTCACTTTGTCAGGCAGGTCCTATTTAAGTGATGTCCTGAATGAGAACAGGTGTGGCAATAATCAGGCCTGGGCGTGGCTAGAGACAGTGAACTCAGGTGTGATAAACCATAGTTCTGTTTTAACAAGGGTGGGCAATCACTTTTTCTCACAGGACCATGTAGGTTTGGATTTTTTTTCTCCCTTAATAATAAACACCTTCATTTAAAAACTGCATTTTATGTTTACTTGTGTTGTCTTTGACTAATATTTAAATTGTTTTGATGTTCCAAAACATTTAAGTGTGACAAACGTTAAAAAAAAATAGGAAATCAGGAAGGGGCAAACACTTTTTTCACACCACTGTATAGTAGAGATGCACCGAATTTCAGCCAAATAAAAAGACTGAACCTGAAAACGGTCAGGCTGCTCTAGAGAGCGGAGATGTGCTCAGATAGCAAAAAATTAACCTTTTCATCATGGCCTGCATTTCACTCACAACGTAGGCTGATGTTTTCTACATTTACAGCATTTAAGAGTCTACCTTATGCAGATAGACCAACAGTACATACAAAATTAAAACACACCTTCCAAGTAGTTTAGGGTTAAGGATTTGTAGTCAAGGGCCAACAGTGGCAGCTTGGCTGTGTTGGGACTTGGACTTTCTGGTCAGTAGTCCAGTACCTTAAACGTTGTGCAACCACAGTTATTTATAATTATTGGAACAGAACAGAACCTAATTTTAGTGTGCCAGGGCACAGTCGCTGATGTATCAACAGACTATACCATATAGACAAATGTTTGTGGACAACCCTTCTAGTTATTGAGTATACAGCAAAATAAAATAATATAAAGCATACATTTCTGGATTCTCCATAGACAGTGGCAGTAGATTGGGTTTTACTCATAGCCCAGTAACTGTCAATTTGAAACATTTAAAAAGGTTTCCGCTTCCAATAAGTCACTTCATCAACGTTCTGGCCTGCTGTCCTTAAACAGAATTCATAAAGAATTGGTTTGCCAACTTTGATTGAGAACTTGGCTGGCTTGCACAGAACCTTGACCTCGACTCCATTAGACACCTTGAAAATGCACTGGAGTGAGCCACGGCTTAATGTCTACACCAGAAGCCGACTTTACAGTCATGTTCCAAAATTTAGCAGAGAGCCATTTTAGAAGAACAAAGGTTGTGGTAGCAGCAAAAGTTTGGGGGCAACTCCACACTGAAACCCATGGTTTAGATGTAATTTTTTGGGTGTCCATAAACGTCTGTCTATATTGTGTACATTCAAATGTGCAGAAAGTTCCTCTTATCGCCGAACAGAAGTCTCAGAAATCTTGAACGAGGTTCAGTGTGCTGATATTTCAGTTTCCACCAAGATTTTTCTTTCGGTGCATCACTACTATATACTGCAGATCAAGATATGTAATGTGACATTTTTGGAGCATAACAAACCTATTTGTTTGCCATAGCTGAAATATATGGACAGGTGGAGTATACAATTGCAGATGTAGGAACTGATATGAACTAGAACGTTTCGTGAGTACAGCCTTTGGTCAGAAGTTGTACTATGGTAGTGGGAGGGGTAGAGGGGGTCGAGAAATTGTGAATAACAACACAGCCCGAAGACAATAATAATACAACTTGTATGGTAGGTGTTCCTGATAATCTGGCAACTAAGTAAGATTGCAAGATGGTGTAGCTAATACTTTTTCATTATTAGGTATCACTCCTTTTCTAGTTTGTGATTCCATTGGCTTAGAGGGAACACAAGCCCAGTAGAAGGTCATGTTTGCTGTGGTCCTTCCTGTGGGGTACTGGACAGTGGACCAGAATACCTGGGGTTCAAATCCAACCTGTGCCAAGCTGCCATTGTTGGGTCCTTGGGCAAGGCCCTTAATGAGTTAGTGCTTGGATTGTAAATTGTATCAGTTGGCTTAGTAAGACCTGAGTGTCCTCCCTGAGTCTGCATGGGTGTACTCTGGGTGCTCCAGTTTCCTCCCACAGTCCAAATGCATGCATTATGTTAGTTGATTATGCTAAATTGGCCCAGTTTGATCATGTTAGACTAGTTTAGACGTAACCTTATGCCTGTGATTAAATAGCCATTGACGCTGAAATTAACTAAAACAGATAAACAATATAGTAAGACCAGAGCGATAAGGTTTGGATAAGAGCGGCAAGAAGACTAAGAGCTTCTGCTGAATGACAATATGACTAAATGTTCTTCCAAAGCAGCAGTCAGGTCAAGTTTCAGCATAAATATCCTAGTGTATTTGTAAGTCTTGTCAATGGAGAAGCTCACCTGCTTTTTTGTTCTTCCAGGATGGAGGCACCAGGGGGCGTCGCAGTGCCATCGAGGCTGACTTGAAGATGAAGAAATGAAGATCGGTGCAAAGCTGCATAGAATTAAAGGCCCGGGTCGTACTTGTTGGACGTGGTTTAAATGCGGATACTGCAGGACAGACAGGTGCTCTGATGCGGGCCAGACGGCGTCCACGATATCGCTGCTTAGAGCGTTGTTTTTGGACCGTCTATGAATAGGAGCGCATTCCTCATGTGCAATGTAGAAATCAAAAGCAGGACGTGGTCTCACTGACCGAGTGAACGCGTCTTCGTACACGATAGCACCGAGAATGCACTGCTGCAGTTATCTTCTCGGGCACTGAGAGAGGTATGTACCTGAGGAAGTTTGGTTAGCTCCTACGTATTTGTGCAGGAGTGTTAAGATTTTTTAGGTGTGCACATGTGGTTGTGTTAGAATTGCTGTCAGCAGTAGTGCCCTGTACAGGACTAATTAGAGTGGTGAAGAATGTTGTTCAGCTACAATGTTTTCTATGTCGACTGATATTTAAATGGAACTAAATTACAGAAATTCGTTGCTGTTTGAAAAATCTAATTTACTGTTGTCTACTTACCCCAGGGTAAGCAGTTAGGGTAGAGAAGGGTTTTAAAGTTTACTTAAACCGGATCTACAAACTGTATAATAATACAGTCAGACCCCTGTATCTGAACTCCTGTTATCTGATTTTCCACAATCATGCATGAGCTGGTCTGATCCCTCTTCCATGTCATTAACCCACTATAACAAGTGACAAGCAGAAAATGAAACCAACGGTGGACTGTGGATACACAGTAGTTCAAATTCCAGCGGTACCAAGCTGCCACTGTTGGACCCTGGACAAAAGACCTTTACTGCCAGTTGCTTGGATTGTACCATAAACTGTATCCGTTTTAAGTCACTCTGGAAAAAAACAGAGAAATCAACATTTGTGTAAGTGTGTATCAGTGTAACATAACAGCCATTGATGGTGTGAATAGTATTTTGCATCTACCTGCATCTTACACTTCTTTCCTATCAGTAAAAAGCTCCAATTCCGGTCTATTTTAAGGTCAATTAGTAAAGAATCTCACTGTGAGACTGCCGAGGATATATATTTGTTACTTACAGCCATCGCTCACAGCATTAAACATTTACTGGGAGGTAAGGAGCTAAGAACATGACCTTGAGCCTCACTGTCCTTCATTTAATCCTATCCTTAACCTCGCTAACCAAAAGCAATGTTTGACTTGTATTTTTATTTTTCCTGCTTTAACTTTTCAAGCAGATTCAAAGGTGGCACTGTACACAGCCACTGTAGCTCCTAAGCAACATTGGATGCTTTTTTCATTAAAATTAAGTTTTTGTTTTAAGAAATTCTCCAGCCAAATTGTCCTCAAGTATATGTCAGATCTTTCTACCTTTGTGGGAACATTTGGTCTCCATTATAGCTTACTTTCTTGTAAATGTTTCTTTATTCGTGACATATGAAAGTGAGAGAGGGAGAGAGAGAGACCATCACGAAAGTTTTCTGTGCCACTATATTAAGCTCTAAAAGCATGAAGAGTTTTGAAGATACCAAAATGAAGTAGGAATAAGAAATACTAGATATACATGTACAGCATTGAGCAGACACCCTTATTCAGAGTGACTTCCAGTTGAGAGGGGAAACAATTTACACAATTGAGAATGAAGGGCCTTGTACAAGGACCCGATGGTGGTAGCTTTGTGCTGGTGAGACATGAATCTGTAACTTTTTGGTCGATAGTGCAGTACCTTAACTACTGAGCCACCCATGTTCTGTTAACTATGGTTCTGTTAGTCGACTATTTGTTCAAGGTTGATTTGGATAACTGGGATTACACTACATTTAGCAGACGCCCTTATCCAGAGCGACTTACAATTGGTACAGTCTTACAATCCAAGCAATTGTGGGTTAAGGGCCTTGCTCAAGGACCCAACAGTGGCAGCTTGGCAGAGGTGGGATTTGAACCCTGGACCTTCTGGTATCAACCTTGGTCCATAGTCCAGTATCTTAACCGCTAGGCTACGACAGTCCTGCACTAAAATTAAAATGAAATAAAATCTGGAAATGATGTCTCTGACCAATGTTTACATAACTTGAGGACTAGTTCAGTGTGGAAAATGGTACCTTTCTGGTACCTTTCTACATTTCCATTGCTACTCAGAAGTCTTTGTGCTCACTACAAAGGCATGAGCAAAGCATTTAAACGATGCAGACGTTCTCGGTTTGATGACACCCACGTCATTTGTCCTGTTTAAGATTTGATATAAATATACATACACTGCAATTACTACTAACGCCATTTAAGAGCACTGCCCCGTGTAGTGGGTGTTCTGATACGTTGTGTACATTGCTGATCCAGGATTTTAGGGGGTTCCCACATTTTCATATGTGACATTTTCTTTCAGTGCTCGGGGGCTTCAGGTAATTGCCAGACTTTCAGGGTGCAGTTTGTATTCGTGCTTTCTTCGTGCACAGAAATGTTTTGTCACTTAGAAGTAGAATAAAATGTTTTCTGTAAATACAGAAAAGGGGGAACTAACGACGCCCCACTAACACCTAACTGAAACTGCAGACTGTCGGATGACATCAGAAAATGGTCAAATCAAAACTAATTGTTAAATCTTACCCAAAAAATGACACAGGCCAAAGTGTTGGGCATGCCATATTTTGCATATGCGTATTAATAATAATACTATAATATACACTCACCAATCACTTTATTAGGTACACCTCCTTGTTTCTCCAGTCCATTTTTATCAGTTCCACTTACCATATAGAAGCACCTTGTAGTTCTACAAAGTCTGTTGTCCATGTATTTCTCTTCGTACTTTGTTAGTCCCCTTTACTCTGTTGTTTAATGGTCAGAACCACCACAGATCAGGTACTATTTGGGTTGAGGATCATTCTCGGCACTGGAGTGCAACACTGACATGGTGGTGGTGTGTTAGCCTGTGCTTTTCTGGTAAGAGTGGATCAGGTACAGCAGTGCTGCTGGAGTTTTTAAACCCCTCAGTGTCAATGCTGGGCTGAAAATGGTCCACCAGCCAAAAATATCCAGCCACCAGCATCCTGTGAGCACTCGTGAAGGATTAGAGGATGAACACAATCTATTCAACAACAGATGAGCTACTGTCTCGGACTTCTACAAGGTGGAGCAATATGGTAGATGTGTCTAATAGAGTGCACAGTGAGCTAACACAGTCTTTAAAAACTCCAGCAGCACTGCTGTGTCTTATCTAATTATACCAGCACAACACACCACCAACTCATCGGTGTCACTGTAGTGCTGAGAATGATCCAAGATGAACTACAGTCTGTTATTGTAGAACTATAACATGCTTCTCTATGGTAAGTGTAACTGTTTAAATGGAAAATGATGGTAGAAACATATAGGTGTACCTAATAAAGTGATCATTTAGTGTATATACTGCTTATAAACTGATCAGGCCTGTGTCGACATGAATGCCTGGACCTAGGGTTTCCAAGCGGAACTAGCTTATCGTCTTCCCACAGTGGATCCTGGCCCACATGGTGGAAAAGAATACAGGACTCATCAGACCAGATGACCCTTTTCCATTGCTCCAACGTCCAGTTCTGACACTCACATGCCCATTATGGACGCTGTTAATAGTGGAAAGGGAAAGTTAACATGTCGAGCACTGTGACCGTCTGCGACTAGGCTGCCCTATACTCAGCAGAATCTCTGGTGAGACATAACTAGCATTAATCATTTCCTAGACTTGCGTCACAGAAGTTCTTCTGCCCATTCAGACCAGACGGGACAGAACGTACAGTTGCTCTCGTACATTGATGAGCCTTGGGTACCAACACCCTGTCACTTTGACCAAGACGTCTCAAGTTGTCCATTGTTAAATTTGCTCAGGTCTTTTTTCTTGAACATTTGTGCCACATCCAACACGTCAACTATGAGAACCTACTGTTCACTTACTGTGTAACCTATCCCAGAGCTTAACGTGTGCAGATGTAACGAGGTGTTCTACATTATTTGTTATTTGGTTTGTGCTTGGTTTCAATGTTTTGGGGTGTGTGTGTGTGTGTGTGTGTGTGTGTGTGTGTAAGCGAGGCAGAGAGAAAGGATAGATATGGTGGCTCATCAGCTACACTTGGGGTAAGCAGAAAGTGGTGTTGATTTTATTGACGTTTAAATTTCAGCAGGTGTAAATGTTCTCCACTATAAATGCATTCCTTAAGCTGTGGAGCAATCTGGTAGAACCGAACCCTGCTGCTACATAGGGAAGTTTCAGTTAAGCTGTCTGAAGCTGTAATATGTGTACATGAACCCTCTATTTGTTTTAAGTTGTGTTTTGATAAAAGTTCTCAATTAAAATCACTTGCTGGTACTTTGGTGTTCTGTGGGCTGTCACGTAAAAGACGCTGACTCACGTTTATGGCAGCAAACATGAGAATGACTCTTACCCCGTGTAGGTAAAGGGGGATTTTTCCTCGTTCAGACTAAATGGCTCATGACTATTTGTACGTTTGCAGTTTTGAACAAAAGGCCTGTTGTGTTCCTTTTGTTTGTCTAGTCGACAAAAGTTGTAGTAAAATACTGGCGCGTGTTACAATGTGCACAGACAGGTTTTACATACAGTTGTACTTGTGGTTTGTTAGAAGAACTATTGAAAGGAAGATTACAGCCATATCCAGATGATTATTTTGTTTGTCTCCCTCCTCCCGAGGCAGAATTACCTCCTGTTTTTCACCCAGCTCAGAGCTCGCGTTGAGCTGCTGCTAATCGCTGGAGGTTCCAGCCAAGAATCCGAGTGAGTGGAGGCTGTGATCACTGCCCCGTTTCATCAGATTAGATGTTTGGGGAACCATTGTGTTCCATACAAATCCATCATAAATTGAGTGTATCACAATCCGAGGAGTTTAATATGTACTGTATATGCCATACAGTGGGGCAAAAAAGTATTTAGTCAGCCACTGATTGTGCAAGTTCTCCTACTTAGAAAGTTGAGTGAGGTCTGTAATTTTCATCATACGTACACTATGAGAGACAAAATCAGGGAAAAATAAATCCAGGAAATCACATTGTAGGGTTTTTAAAGAATTTAATTGTAAATTATTGTGGAAAATAAGTATTTGGTCAATAACAAAAGTTCAACTCAATACTTTGTAACATAACCTTTGTTTCTGAGTCCCTCTCGGCATAGTGTGTTACTGATGGTAGCCTTTGTTACTTTGGTCCCAGCTCTCTGCAGGTCATTCATCAGGTCCCTCCGTGTAGTTCTGAGATTTTTGCTCACCATTCTCATGATCATTTTGACCCCAAAGGATGAGATCTTGCGTGGAGCCCCAGATCGAGGGAGATTATCAATGGTCTTGTATGTCTTCCATTTTCTTACAATTGCTCCCACAGTTGATTTATTCACACCAACCTGCTTGCCTATTGTAGATTCACTCTTCCCAGCCTGCTGCAGGTCTACACATTTTCTTCCTGTGTTCCTTTCGACAGCTCTTTGGTCTTGGCCATGGTTTAGTTCCAGAGTCTGAACTGTCTGAGGCTGTGGACAGGTGTCCTTTTATACAGATAACGAGGTCAAACACGTGCTGCCATTAATACAGGTAACGAAGTGGAGGCAGAAGAGCTTCTCTTAAAAAGAAGTTACAGGTCTGTGAGAGCCAGAAATCTTGCTTGTTTGTGGGTGACCAAATGATTTCCTGGATTTTTTTTCTCATTTTGTCTCTCATAGTTGAAGTGTAGCTATGATGAAAATTACAGACCTCTCTCATCTTTCTAAGTAGGAGAACATACGCAGTCAGTGGCTGACTAAATACTTTTTTGCCCCACTGTAGCTTAGCCTGCCTAAAACATGCTTAAAACACATATTAAGTTATAGTTGGGCAAAATGTTCCATTCAAAACATATTTTATAATAAAGTATTGAATGCCGCCTGTAATTTGTCGAAAAATGTATTGAAAGTGAAAATAAAACAGCCCATTGGTGCTCCTGCTCAGCTCAGTCTGCTGGCTGCTACCCGGATTCCCAGCATCTGCAGGACAGTTATCACTTGCCCGAGGAATATTGAAATTCAAAATGTGGTTTCTGCTGAATGTGTATTTATATGTTATCAAATTCCCATTGTAAAGTAAAAAAATCGTAAACTGAAACATCGTAAAACAGGGAGCACCTGCACTCGTGTGAGTTAAACCTGTTTATCATAGAGAATATAACCCAATAGGAAATCGCTAGCCTTGTGGGTTTTTCACGGAGGAGACGTTTAAAAATGCAATCAGAGTCATATCTCTAATAAACTTAAATAGTTCAGTCTGAATTAGGGCTGGGAGGTGTACCGGTACTGAAGTGAACACCATATCGTGGATAGCGTGATAAACCCAGAAACAGAACATCTGTAACTGGCCAACACATGAAAAAGCAAGATTTTCTACTGAACTTAATCAGTCACGTTTTGACTTCATAAGTTAACTTTTATAATGACTACTATTGAATGGCATTTTTAGGAGTTATTAGTAATAAAAAGTAAAATCTCATCTATTTTATTTCTTTTTTTGGTGTATCATGATATTATATCCTAATATTGAATTTTAGCGCATATTGTCCATCCCTAATCTGAATATGCTTTCTCATTTGTGCTGCTTGTTATTTTTCTAACCAGTTTTAGAGAGATTACACAATTATATTCAGAATTATATAACAAAGTCAAAGTCATATTTATGTACATTGCAGTTTTTAAAACTGACAATTGTCTCAAAGCAGCTTTACAAACATGTAAGCCCTAATAATATGTAATGCGGTTCCATTGGCCTAGTGGATAGAACCGGCTGCTAGAGACAGTGGAGCAGTGTCTGAGCACCTGGGTTCAGTCCCTTGCTAGCCCCAGCGTTGGATGGTGCGTTTACAGGAAGGCACTGTGTACACAGGGTATACGGAGTAAATCTGCAAGCACGGCATTTGTCAGTATCTGACATGATGTGACATGTAATGTAAACACCAAACCCTGGTTACGTAGTGCAAAGATGTTTTATTTTCATATTGTCATAAGAAAATGTTGATACAAATGCAAACAAAGTAGAAACCCCGAAAAATTACAAAACATTCTCGTTAACAGTAGGTAAAGACCCATGGAAAGGGTTCCTTCATACATGAATCTGGTCACTTGTGTCCAGAGCGACACTACATTCTTTCTCAGTGCTCTACAGTCTCATAGGTTTCCCTTATGTAGAATAAACCCGTTCTATCTAGCTGCTCTCTCTGGACAGCCAACCCAGTTCAGCTCCAATCCAGAACGTCAACCAACCAGTGGCATCTTTATGGACCTTCAGCACTGTTCCTCTCTCAGCATCCTCTGTAATAATACTCTAAATCTGAGTGAGCCAAACTGGTTCCTGTGTGGCAAAAACAGCCTTAATAAGACCAAAGTGCACAAGCATGTTCACACCCTGGAGAAAGTGGAAGCAACAAGCATCATCTCCTCCCCACCCCTGCAGTGGGGTGAATTAACGTGACAAAATGTTACAATACTGGACGTGTTTGCAAAATATGGCCTCGAGTCTCAGGGGTGCCTTTGACTGAGGTTAGACTGAGGAAGGGCAGCCCTGCCATGGACTGTGGTCTCCGGGATTGAAGCCAGACCCCTGTGACCCTGGCCAGACCCTGCGATTTACCAGTTCACCTTAAGGGTCAGGCTCTGAACCCCCCCTAGCCCTGCCAAACTGGAGCCATGTTACGAAAAACATGCTGTAATCAAGATTTAAACTAAACAATCCATTTCAGTGATCTGACTATGAAATAAATTCCTAAACAACGCACTTAAAGAAATGGAAATACAAAAAATCCTTGCTTTCATAAACTGTAAACATAGACCTGGGACAGTAGTGTATCACTGTAACTCAAAACAACATTCAGAAATCATTGCTAATAAATTATGGAACGTAACAGTAAACAAGTAGAACGTGCAAAATTGGCTCGTATCGCTTCCCTGTCCGCTCGTAACAGTTCCTACATTCCCTCTTACTGTCCATGCACCTCGCCCCACACCCGTATTACCACAGGGCTGGCAGAAGAGTACAGTTTCCTCTTGATGAGCCGGTACTCGGGTCGGAGCCGCATGACTTTCTCAGTCCCGAGCAGTTGTGTTATGGGCGGCCAGCGCTGCGGCTCGGCTCTGAACAGCACCGACAGCTCGAAGGTGGGGGTCAGGCCGCTCTCTGGCGTCACCGTGCCGAGCTTCTGTAAACCCGCCTGGGTCTCGGCGAACAGCTGGATCAGTGCGCCTCGCAACCCACACGGCTCGTCTGAGGACGCCTGGATGACGTCGCCGGCCACATGGGCGCTCATGCGCGCGGGCACCAGCAGCTCGCTGCATCTCAGACTCGCCGCCTTGGCTGCCACGAGACACTTCTCGATCCGGCCTATCAGATCACGCTGCTGAAGCTGGAGAGTCACGTCCGTCTCGTCGTCCTCCATGCTGCACTCGGACCCGAGGCCTGCCAGGTTAGGAGGAGATTATTCATTCATTCTGCACACCTCATTATTATGGACAATATTTTACCGTGTTCCACTATATTCAGTTTGCTTGCTATTTTTAAGAGGCATCACGATAATATCAAATGTGATGACTTGGGGGGGCTGTGTCCCGCCCGCTAACGACTAAAAAAAGTGGTAATTCAATATGTGTATGTATGTACATACAGGGTGGGCCATATATATATATACACCTAAATAAAATGGGACTGGTTGGTGATATCAACTTCCTGTTTGTGGCACTTTAGTATATGGGAGGGGGAAACTTTCAAGATAGGTGTTGACCATGGCGGCCATTTTGGATCCAACTTTATTATTTCCAATGGGAAGAGGGTCATGTAACACATCTAACCTATTGAGAATCTCACAAGAAAAACAATGGTGTGCTTGGTTTTAACGGAACTTTATTCTTTCATGAGCTATTTACAAGAGTGTGTCGCACTCGTGACACACTGATAGCAACACCGCAGAAGAAATGCTAGCCCAGGCTTCCAGTATCCGTTGTTTCAGATGCTGCACATCTTGTATCTTCACAGCATAGACAATTGCCTTCAGATGACCCCAAAGATAAGTCTAAGGGGGTCAGATCGGGAGAGCATTTCTTCTGCGGT
>JAJAGP010002076.1:5797-26672 GCA_025084515.1 Ancistrus triradiatus
TCATTTTGTCTCTCATAGTTGAAGTGTACCTATGATAGAAATTACAGACCTCTCTCATCCTTCTAAGTAGGAGAACTTGCACAATCAGTGGCTAAATACTTTTTTGCCCCACTGTATGTAGTTTATGAAGCAGCCTTTTTCTTATTACCAACGTTAGCCAAGATAACTAGTTTGCTGTGTACATTTCAGAATGTTGAGAGAACTTGTGCAAAACACCGAGATGTGCGAGCGAGAGACTCTGAATCATTTAGAGCTGCAGAGGCTGCAGGAAGCTCTGCAGCAAGGGAGACTGGAAAGAGAGCGTGTGGAGAAAGAGGCAGCAGAAACCAGGGATGCTTTGGTCAAAGTAAAGTTCAAACAGCACACACTCATTCACTAATGCAAACTATCTGGCATTCTCACACACTGTTATTACATGGTGAAAGACTTTTAGACACTACTAAGTGCATAATATTAACACACATGCTGACAGATAGTATTGCACTCAAGAAGGTGGTCCAGAAAAAAATGGTATTCCCGATAGAGGCTTAAGGAATTATAATACCCCATACATTATATTACAAAATCAGATACCGGGAGTTCAGATAGTAGGGTTTGATTGTACCTTCCTGAACATATGTATTTCTTGAATAAAGTATGTAGAATATTTTTAGAATCATTTAGAATAACTATAGTGTGACCATTTACCTGAATTTGTCTGTCTTTTCAGGCCCATGCATTTGCTCTCTCTCTGTCCTCTGAACGAACACTGCTTCAGGGGCAAACTGCAGATGCTCAGAACTCTCTGGAGAAAATGGCTGTCTTTAATGAGTCTTCAGCCCAGGAAGAGGCAGAGCTTGGTGCTCTAAATTTTCAGGTTTTGATTCCCAAATTTCACGTCACAAACTCCATCTTTTTCACACAATCTCTATGTTCGATTATTAATATTTTTGTATGCTGACATTTTTTTTCCATTACATACAAACTTTGGGGCAGGCCTGGTCAAAACACAAACTGTACTTGACATGTGTAAGCGTGTGGACACGTTCCAGAGTACTCACTAATGTGTATGACCTCAGAAGGCGTTTGACCTGATAGGCCTTAATCCAAGTCTGGTGTAGAAGCTAAATAAACTCTGTGACTGTTCAAATATATCAGGGTGTGTTCTTACACTCAGCAGCACTTGATTTCTTTAAGCAACTGTCTGAGAATCTGAAAATAAGCATAGTTGCATAAAATAAGCATAACAGTGATTACCTTGATTGTGGGCATAGGAAGGGTGACTACCGTAATTTTAAATTAGTTTTTCCAAATGACAAATAATGAATACATATTTAAACATTTTTGCACCTTCAGATAATAGTGGTATGCGATTTTACCGCTCGGGGGGTGGGTATGACAAACTTTACAGTGTTCATCTCTTACTGACAACTTTCTAAACAAACAGTGAAAAATAGCAGGCTTTAACAAAGAAGAACACAATGTGCTACTTGTGGTATGATTTATGGTTTTAGCCAAACTATTCAAATGCAGGAAACAAACAGTCTATTGGGAGGGGGATTTTAGGGTATGCATTATTCTAATGATATTCAGTATAATATACTGTCAGGGAAATTTACAGGTGATTAAAGGAGATGTGTAGGTATGCATGGGGCTGTTACGATTAAAGTGTTCACAATATCTATAACTATAGCACAATAGTTCATCCTTGGCCTTGGACCATTCGACCTTAAAACGTTTTGACGCATGGCATCAGATGAGCAATGAGACAGTATGGCAATTTTTCAAAAGAGTCTGTACAGACCAGCTTTGTGTAAAGTTTGTGTAGACCTGACAAATCTAAAGTAGGTTGTGCGATATGACGATATATATTGCCTGATGAGAGTAAAGCATCTAATTACGCTCTATTGTCCATTTCATTGTGTCACAAAATACATGCTGTACGGCAGTCTGTTTACTTAATTGAATGTTAGATGAATGCTAAAATGAGTTCTCTGCAGTCCTATGAATAGTTTGTCTTGAGTTTCTGATTAGGTTTCTCTGCAGACAGGAAACTTAAATATGGCACATTTCTTCAAGTTGTATGCATTGTTAGTGATGATTGGCTAACCCTTAGGTTGTGGCTAACCCTAATCCCAAATAATATTTGCATTTTTCCTTCATTTTTGTACTGGTCCATGCAGAATGCTTCTAGTTCAGAAATATGCTTAGGTTGTCTTGCATGTACAGCATGTTGTGATCTGTTCACAGTCAGGGATTTCTTATTACTGTTATTTGTTATTACTGAAGTAGCTCCAGTTGATTAAGGTATGTTTTGGGTCATGTCCTTGTTGTAACATCCGTCCTCTCTTATTAGATTGTAGGTACTGTTAGCTACGGTCCTTCCATCTATCTCACATATTTTGCAGTGTCAATGGCTGCCCCACAGTCCTAAACCATAATAGAAATATTTGTATTTCTTCTTTGGTATTTTTAACCAAATAGTTTAATCTGAGTTTCGAACCTCAGCAGTTGTGTTTTTCTGTGTTATCTAACTGTTGTGTTTCATACTTTAAACATTGACGGTGATGAGACTGCAGGTAAAGTTTTCTATTCATCACTCTTTCTCATCACCACTTTCATACCAAACTATCCTATGCTACCTGTGGCAGCTTAGCAGAGGTAGTATTTGAACCCTAGATCTTCTGGTGTATAGTCCAGTACTTCACTAGTAATAGTCCACTAGGCCATCACAGTCCCACGGGTTTACTTAGCATACCTGACCAGTTCTATCAAAGACTTTTGTTGGTGTATTACCTTGTCTTGACATGAAAAATTTCCCTTATCTTTAATTTCTTGGCCATTGAGACAGTGAAAATTACATTCAGGAAATGTATGGCTCTATTGTTATAACCATATTCTGCTTTGGGAGAGTTATATTTCAGAGAATTGGAGTTAGCATTAGAAGTTTGTCGGTTTGACAAACATATACCGAAGAGCCGAGCTTCAGTTATTTGTCCGTTGTGACTTCCTACTAGTAGTGCCGTGCTGGGTTTACCTACCCAAAGCGCCGCTAGAATGGTCATAACCACCGCAGAGACATTACATAAGGATGTTATTGACACATAATGGTCGCTAGATGGCGTCTGTTGCACAAAGCAAATAGTTTGGTTACAAGATCAGCTTGCATTCGGCGTATCGAATTTATTTCTGTATTGGTGTGATGAGGCTGTTAGAAAGCGTGTTATCTCTTCCATCATTCAGCATGATGTTGTTATTATTTATTTATTTGTGGCAACCATATTGTGTGACCACCATTATTTGTGGTTTCCAAAGACATACATTACGAGCACACTGTGAACCAGCTGTTTGGTGTAAACACAGCAAACAGCGAGGCTTGAAGGATCATATAATCTCTGTCTACACCTGACTTTGATTAACACTAGAATAGTCAGCTACCTATCGAGACCTATACAAAAACATTAGTGTTTCACTTGGAACTGTGCCTAAACTTTTACATATGCTAAATTGCATGTTCATGTTTACCAATATATAAATTAATTTATAGCAAACAACAAATTGCAAAAATATGTCTTATTAAGAAATATGTCCAATTTAGAAAAATGACAGAACATACACCAGGGATGCTCAAACGTTTGCATAAGATGTATACTATAGTTTAATTATTTTGCCATCTCACAACATATACTTAGCTACTCCACTGCCTTTTCTTCCTGCTGTCTGTACCCGTTGTTTGTTTTTTCTGCACACTCATGTGCTACTGCATCAATCGGTAATAATATAATTATGTCCATTTGCTTAATTTGTGTGGTGTGTGTTGTGTGGTGTGTGTGTGTGTGTGTGTGTTTTGTTTTTTTTTCTTGTTTGCAGACCTCGTATCCCAGCTGGAAGAAGAGTGTGCTGAACAGAAGTGCAGCAGCAGCGATCAATCATATGTAGCCATCTTGCAGAGGGAAACTGAATGGCCATCGAGAAGAAATGCAGACTACGGTCGGACATGGTACATTTTTGAAAAAAAGGCATGCGCAATGTTAATTAAATTATCTGAGTCTGTGACCCCGATAGCTACGTGAAAAGCCTACCTGAGTTTTTGGAAAGGCCATCTAGAGAGATGAAGTGAACCACACTCTGGGCCATCAACAGTGATATGGCACGGTGAACCTCAGTGATAGTTGGTGGAATCCCGAAGCCTTCCGAAGGCTTTCACTCATAGGCCAGTGGGCCCCTCCCCCCATATAGGACTCCGACGGTTGGCCCTGGCTATATAGGGTACCATCAACTTTACCATCAACTTTACGATAAGATGTGAAATAGAAAGAGAAATCCTGAACTTCAGTGAAATTGCCGTACCCTTGAATGACCTGATGTGCCTTGATGGGCATCTTTCTACTGTGAACTTTCAGCTGCATGTACTTGATTGACAGCCACGTCTGCTTCCCAGCTGGTATTCAGGCACCTCCATGCAGGGACAGTCGGCCTTTAACTTCTTAAGTCTGATGGTCCTTTTGAGGTCGAGATGGATGGGCTCCCAGACCTGCTCATTCCGGCAGTGACATTCATCCAGTGCAGGTATCTCAAGAGCCCATTGTCCGAGGCAACAGCAGAGGCTGAAACCCAGGAAGCACTGTAAAGGTCAGACATAAGGAGGTGTGGATGAGGGAATTCTTGGCATATTCTGCCCAGGGGAGTTCCTGATGCCAATCACAATGGCTTTCTGTGCAGAAGCTTTTGCAAAGGGTCTGCTGGCAGCCTGCAAGGGGACGTGGATTTGAGCACACATGCAATAGGATATTACTATGTTTTGCACTGTCTTAGTCATATCATCCACCAGTATTTCCCTTTTAGTGGACCGAGTGTCCTATCTACTCTGGTGTGACCAGTGATGATGGATTAGTGCACTCAGGTGGAGTAATGGAGTGGGGAATGTTTTCTTAGCACACTGACTAAGTTCACCCCTTCATGGCAGGTGTTTACCCTATGGCAGAAGGGCTGTATAGTCATGGCTTGTTTCCTGGAACATGATGGCAAGTTTTCCTTGTTCCCTAGCCTGCGCAGTCCCCAAATCTTAATCCTGCGTAATCCATGTCTGGTATGAGGTATAATGGGCTGAAGAGCATGTCAATATTCCTGCTGAACAGTGTCAACGGCCAGTGAAATCTGTGCCACAGTGAATTGCTGTGGTTCAGAAAGCCAAAGGAAATCCAACGCACTACTAGATAGGTGTATGTATGACTTCATAAGCTGGGAGAACTCTGGCATTTCCCCAGTGCTCTGCATCTTGGGGTCGAATTAGCGAGCCTCATTAATGGTGTCATGTAGACATTTATAGGCATATACATTTACATTTACATTTACAGCATTTAGCAGACGCCCTTATCCGGAGCACTTGGTACAATCTTACAATCCAAGCAATTGTGGGTTAAGGGTCTTGGTCAAGGACCCAACAGTGGTAGCTTGGCAGATGTGGGATTTGAACCCTGGACCTTCTGGTTCATAGTCCAGTACCTTAACCACTAGGCTACCACAGTCCCATATACAATATACTGATTTACAATATCACATAAAAACCATTTCCATGAGTAATGGAGTTTAAACCAGCTCATGTAAAGGGAGTCATTGTACTTATTGGCCAATATGAGCCTTGATGTAAAATATGTTCATGTATCATTTAATTATTATAAATGTGTTAATTACTGCTCAAAGATGCAGAGTTTGTGATTTTGCTTAACCATCCTTTCATTTATATAAACAAGCTATGACTGTCAAAGTACAGTGCTGTTGTTTTTTTCCCAGTGAGAAAGGGTGTTAAAACATAAAGGTGTGTGTTTTAGGTCTTATAGAGATGCAGATCTGGATTCCATTCATCAACTGAGAACCAGACAGGGGGAAATAGAAATGGAATTGCAGATACTAAGAGAAGAGAGCAAACAAACAAACACCACTCTCACTAAGGAGAAAAGGAGAAGTGAACAGGTGAGAAGGAGGAAAAAAGTTTTTCTCTGTCATTCTGCACTCAATACCCAATAATGAGAAAGTGTAAACAGAATTTTCGAAATTTTTGCAAAGTTATTGAAAAATAAACACTAAAATATTGCATTTCCTTAAGAATTCAGACCCTTTACTCACCGCTTAGTTGCAGTGCCTTTGGCAGTAATTCTGGCCTCCAGTCCACACAAGGTTTGCACATCTGAATTTGGGGATTTTCTGCCATTCTTCTCTGCAGATATTCTAAAGCTCTGTCACGTTGTATAGGGACCATCAGTAGACAGCCATTTTCAGGTCTTTCCAGAGATGTTTGTTTGGGTTCAAGTCAGGGACATTCACAGAGTTGTCCCTAAGCCACTCCTATGTTGTCTTGGCTGTGTGCTTAGAGTCATTGTCTTGTTGGAAGGTGAACCTTTGGCTCAACCTGAGGTCCTGAGCGCTCTGGATCAGGTTTTCATTAATAATATATCTGTACTTTGCTCCATTCAACTTTCCCTGAACTTTCAATCAGTCTCCCTGTATCAGTCGCTGAACAACAGCCCCACAGCATGGTGATGAGCACTGCCTGGTTTCCTCCAGACATGATGCTTAGAATTGAAGCCAAAACGTGCCAACTTCGTTTCATCAGACCAGAGAATCTTGTTTCTTACAGTCTGAGGGTCATTTATGTGTCTTATTTGCAAACTCCAGGCAGGCTTTTATGTGTCTTTTGCTGAGAAGAGGCTTCTGTCTGGCCATTCTGCTATAACACCCAGATTGGATTGCAGTGATGGTTGACCTATTGTAAGGTTCTCCCATCTGCACACAGGATCTTGGAGCTCAGCCAAACTGATCATTAGGTTCTTGATCACCTCTCTTACCAAGGTCCTTCTCTCCTGACATAATTTGGTGGGGCGACCAATCATTCTGCATGATTACATTAGCAGGTATTGGCTTACATTCTGCAAGCTATATTAATACAATGGTACAGTGGTTAGTGCTGTCACCTCATAGCTTTGAGGTCCCCATTCGATCCTAACTGAACTCCCCTTGCCCCTCCCCTCCCCTTTACTCTGAGTGCTCATGTTTCCTCCCACATTCCGAAGACATTTATTAAGTTGATTGGTCACTGTAAATTGGCCTCTGAATAGTGTTGATATAAACTTGAGTCTGTTGTGAATATAGCCTATTTATAGCCATTTTGATGTAACATTAAATGAACTAATAAACAAAAGAAACACATCCTCCACTGTCACCTGTCCTTGACCTCATCAAGCATTTACAGTGGCTCTTGAAGACAGAGAAAGCCAAGCATTCAGTAACAAGATGCTCTTTGAGATATTGTGAAATCATGCTGAGATGACATGGATCATCAGATTTATCTCATGGGAGATATCATTGTGCTGTAAATCTGTTGACTTGTTGTGTAGTTCATTTATAAAATGGTACATGGCTTAAAGTGTGTTGTGGAGAGTTGTAGGACATTGATTTGAAGTTTGTTTTACTGTACTCCAGATTCAGTAATCAGGATTTGCTTTCACGAAGGGTGCTTGGGTGGCAAAGTGGCCCAATATGCTGCAGGGACTTTAGTCCCAGTGGTGCCTTCCAGTCAGTTGGGGCATCGCATGCTGTTTCTGCGAGAGGGGTGCCCAGTCAGAGTTGCAGCAGTGACCTATATCCCTTCCTGTGTTCTCCTTCCTATCGCTTCCTGTGTTCTTCGTCACTGCTGTTAAATGATACAGGAAAACGACATCGATTTGAAATTTGTGTTTACTGAAATGATATAGCCACTTATCTTTACAACTTAAAAAATATAGTCATCATTCCAGCAACTATGATTTATGGAGCTAAAAGTGATAGAGAATTTAAATTAATTTTTTTCCCAAAATGATCATGCTAACATATACATGTATGTATAACAATCATGATGTGCACTTAACCCAACCTTATTATCTTGACAATAAGTATATTTTAAGATGACTCCCGTGTATGCATAAATATGGGCCATCCTGTGTGTGTAAGTTGTCTGAGGAAAACAGCAGTGTGTGTGAGGAGCTGTTTACCATGAAAGCAGTGCTGGAAGAATTCATGGAACAACAGAAAAGAGAGGAGAGAGACAGGATTGAGCTACAGAGGGAAAAGCAGCACCTGGGAGAACGACTGCACACTGTGATGGAGGAGTATGGAAGAAGTTAAACAGGACAGAGAGATCTCAGGTCAGAAGAGTGGCAGTGAGACTGTATTATTATCTTTTAACATCATCAAAGGTAATGCATTTTAGCAGCGTTTTTGAGTAGTGAATATCTAATGCTTATTTCAGTTGTTAATATCTAATGCTTTTCTGCAAATATTTAGTTCTTATGTAAGTAAAGTGCATATGCTGCTTATTTCAGTGCTGAATATCTGATTCATATAACAGTAAGGAACAACAAATGTTTACAGTGATACTCGAAACTTTATGAACCATATGGAATTTTCTACATTTCTAAAAGTACAAAAAGTGTATCTATGTTTCTGTTCATCCTAAATGTAGATAAAGAGATATCAGTTAAACAGCTGAGCCACAAATATTACACTTATTCAGGCCCTTCCACAAGACTTCTATTGGGTTGAGGACTTTGACTTATCCATTCCAAAATATTAAGTATTCTTTTGTAGAATGACCTGTTGTGCTTAGGGTTGTTGCTTCATGACTAACTAACTCTTGAGATTCAATTCACAGACATATGTCCTGACACTTTCCCTTAGAATTTGCTGGTATAATTCTGTAATCATTGTTCTGTTAGTGCCAGCAAGCCTTCCTGGCCAAAATGCACCAAAACAGGCAAAAAACCATGATACAACCACCGCCATGTTTCTCAAATTTGTTAAGGTTCCTAATCTAGAATGCAAATGTTTTCCATTCTCCAGAGTAACACTGCCCATTTAAACCGAAAAGTTCTAGTTTGTTCTCATCTGTCCACAAACCAGTTTTCCACTACCCATCTGGCTTGTCTGTGTGATCTTTACCAAACTGCAGTAGGGAACCAAGGTTCCTTTTCGGAGAGCAGTGACTTTCTCGTTGTGACACTGCCATGCACACCTTTGTTGTTCAGTGTTCTTTATTGTGTACTCATGAACACTAGCCAATGTTTGAAGAACCCTTAGTTTCTTAGGAACCCTCGGCCACATTATGTTACATGTACACTTATTGACAAAAAAAACAAACTGAAACTCCATAGACAATGAGTTTTGAAGAATTTTGGAATGAAGGCAAAAATGCCACAACGACAACCTTGTACTGTTTGCACGACTTATGACATGTTTGCAAGAAGAATGGGACAAACATAAACACCGGAAACCCTTCATTGCTTGGTATTCTCAGTGCCAAAATGTCTCTTAAGTCTTGTCAGAAGAGTAGCACCCATTACAAAATGGTAAATGCTTTAACCTTCCCACTTCTTTTGGAATGTCCTGCAAGGCCCTGAAATGCATGAATTTGCAAGTCATCAGTCAGATCTATTTATATAGCGCTTTTACAATGGAGCATTGTCCTTCAAAGCACTTTACAAGTTTAGATTATCTCCTAATAACTACGTCCAATCCCAATTGAGCAAGCCTAGGCAACATTGGCAAGGAAAACTCCTAGTTTCTAGGAAGAAACCTTGGGAGGACCAAGACTCAACAAAGGGGACCCAACCTCCTTGGCGCGTAGATGATAAGTCTAAAGCGAACTAAAGTCATGGAGTCAAAGTTCCGGAATATATGTGAAGTATGCCACATCAGCATTAAGTGCCTGGGTATGATGATAAATCTTAGAGTGAAACTAAAGTCAATGGAATCCCCATGGTCGAATAAAATGTTTGATTATGCCAGTGGAGCCCATCAGATGTACATCATGTGTGGGACCGAACTGCCGGAACATAGCTCGTAGAGAAAACAGAAAATGTAATTAGTTTTGATTAAGAGCACAGTTTTTAACTTAACAATCACTGATGCCGTTCAATTCACTGATGCAATTGTACATGAGACCCCGGCAGCTTAGCTATAGCAGCATAAGCTAGAAAGCTAGAAAGAGGAGACTGGGAGGAAACACATCCAGAAGGGATAACATTAAGACATTGGCAACCCCACGAGCGGCAGAAACAGCAACCCAACGTCTCTGATCACCATAATACTCTTTGCACTATGAACCCCCACTCTGCCCTTATTCCTAGCGGCAAGGATTCATGAGTCAGATCACGAGGACCGAAGCCCAGTTCAGCCGACCGCCCACTCGAAACTCCCTGGCTAACGGACAAGGCGGCAAGGCAGACATGACTCCAGACTCCGGCCCCAGCACACCCAACCATTCAACCTGGTCTAAATCTAGTCACAAGCCGTGTAATAGGTATGTCTTTAGCCTAGACTTAAAACTTGGGGGTGTCTGAATCTCGAACGCAAGTGGGAAGTTTATGCCATAGTTTGGGGTCCATGTATGAGAAGCCTTTCACCCCTGCTTGGAACTTTTTTAATTCTAGGAACTAAAAGAAGTCCGCACCCTGCGAACGAAGTAGACGAGTTGGATTGTAAACTCTAAGAGGTCACTCAGATAATGTGGGGCCAGGCCATGTAGAGCTTTATAAGTTATAAGAAGTATTTTGTAATCAATGTGGAATTTGACTGGTAACCAGTGCAGTGATGATAGAACAGGAGTGATATGATCAAATTTTCTAGTTCGAGTTAGCACTCGGGCAGCTGCATTCTGAACTAACTGAAGTTTATTTATAGATTTACTAGAGCATCCAGTAAGTAAGGCGTTACAGTAATCCAACCTTGAGGTTATTATGAATGGATGGTTATTAACAAATGAAATTAAGTTGACCAGACAAAAGATGAAATATCTAGGGTTTATACTGCATGTCTTTATGTCTGCAATTAAATAAAAGTCAAAGTAAATGTTTTACTTTTATTAATTTGCATTTTCTGAGTTGGGGATGTACTTTGGTCTTAAATTTCTTTTTGTTTTATTTATTTTAAAGGAATCTGAACATGAATCTGCAGCAAGAACTGTGTGTGGCGAAAGAAGAGATTTCTGTATTGGAAGTTCAAAATGCGCAGCTCCAAATGCAAGTTCATGCTCTCCAGCAAGCAAAAGTCGTTTTACACGGTGAGACTTTTTTTAACACTTATATTTCTATTTAAATATTTAAACAAAATTGTGCTTGTGTGCATGTGTGTTTGTGTAAAATATTGTGCAAGCTTTGGGCTGGGGGAAAAAAATCTTGCGAACAAATGTGATGAAAAATAATTAAAAGAGAAGTTAATAAATTACTTTAAGAATAGAAACCTCACCAGGATGAAAATCAAGAGCAGTGATCAGTAAAATGTAAATCCTTTATACCTCTATCACTTCCCTTAGCCAAAATTTTTGAAGGAAATCAGCTGTTAGATTTCTCTGCCATTTTAGAAATATTACCACAGTCCTTCTGTGTATTTTCTTTGTTCTGTTTGTTTCATCATGCTGTGGGCTGTATACGTACACAAGTAGTAAATATTTATCTAAAATCAGGTTAATTACTTATGTTATGTTCCTACAATGTTTGTAAAACTTTTTGTCTAAATATAATTTAATGTAGGACTGTCAGAATTAAGTTGATAAATGAAATGTCCTACAGCAAGATAAGACATCAAAATAATATTATTGAACTATTAGAAAGGGATAAATTAATTCTGTACCACTTTTACATAACAGCTAATTTGATTTGCAATAAAACAATATTTTTACTTTTCTTGAAATAAGATGCTTCAGATTAACTGAACTCCATGAAAATATCCCAATGATTGAATGCATAAATAAACTAGAAATACAAAAATTCATGAACAAACTCTAATGTTGGCTTACACTATACCGCCAAAAGTATTCGCTCGTCTGCCTTGACGCATATGAACTTGAGTGACATCCCATTCTTAATCCATAGGGTTTAATATGATGCCTTCCCACCCTTTGCAGCTATAACAGCTTCAACACTTCTGGGAAGGCTTTCCACAAGGTTTAGGAGTGTGTTTATTTGAATATTTGACCATTCTTACACAAGCTCATTTGTGAGGTCAGACACTGATGTTGGACGAGAAGGCCTGGCCAGTCTACGCTCTAATTCATCTCAAAGGTGTTCTGTTGGATTTAGGTCAGGACTCTGTACAGGCCAGTCAAGTTTTTCCACAACAAACTTGCTCATCCATGTATATATGGACCTTGCTTTGTGCACTGGTGCGCAGTCAAGTTGGAACAGGAAGGGGCCATCCCCAAACTGTTCTCACAAAGTTGGGAGCATGAAATTGTCCAAAATATCTTGGTTTGCTGAAGCATAAGTTCCTTTCACTGGAACTAAGGGGCCAAGCCCAGCTCCTGCAGAACTGCCCCACATCATAACCCCTCTCCACCAAACTTTACACTTGGCACAATGCAGTCATAAAAGTACCGTTCTCCTGTCAACCGGCAAACCCAGGCTCATCCATCAGATTCTGAGACGGTGAAGCGTGATTCGTCACTCCACAGAACACATCTCCACTGCTATAGAGTCCAGTGGCGGCGTGCTTAACACCACTGCATCCGACACTTTGCATTGCGCTTGGTGATGTAAGGCCTGGATGCAACTGCTCCACCATGGAAACCCATTCAATGAAGCTCTCTACACATTGTTCTTGAGCAATCTGAAGGTCACATGAAGTTTAGAGGTCTGTAGTGATTTACTCTGCAGAAATTTGGCAACCTCTGCGCACTATGCACCTCAGCATCCGCTGACCCCATTTTATGTGGCCTAACACTTTGTGGCTGAGTTGTTGTCGTTCCCAATCGCTTCCACGTTGTTATAGTACCACTAAAAGTCGACTGTGGAATATTTAGTAGAGAGGAAATTTCACGATTGTTGCAGAGGTGGCATCCCATTACGGTACCACACTGGATTTGACTCTGTTCCTGAGAGCAACCCATTCAATGTTTATAGAAGCAGTCTGCATGCCTAGGTGCTTGATTTTACATACCTGTGGCCATGAAAGTGATCGAATTCAATCATTTGGATGAGTGAGTGAATACTTTTGGCAGTGTAGTGTATCTGATGCAAGGGTTTGAACTGAAACTAATAGATGAGCAAGGGAACCTCTCTATTCAGTACGACACAAATCGTTACATTGGCACCCAGCCTCAGAGGGCAGAAGAGCGGATTTTTGATGACAAAATGCCAGTTACAGTCACCAAAAGACTTGTAGGCGTGTGCTAAACCAGTCTGAGCTTTGATAACTTATTTCTTAATTCAAACAGCTTGTAAGTAGTTACAGTACTAGACTAAGTAGTGTTGCAGATGCGTTAAGTCATCATTCATGCTTTGATTGAAATGTGCATAGACTTGAATGCATATGAATCAGTTCCAAGAACATTCAGTTCCATGATTCAAGGCCATAAGAACTAGGAATCAAACTTAAAAGCGTAATAGGTGATTTCTCACAATGAATCTGAATTGCATCACATTCAGGATATACTGTGAAATGAGCAGAATTAACTCTATAAACTTATGTTATTTAATGTGAATCTTTAACTTACCATACTACATTAATTTAATTAAGCTTATGATTTCATTTAACGACTAAGGGAATTAATTTAGACACGGCCCATGATGCTGTGAATCACTGAGCATGGTGGGGTGAGGAGTGGCTTATTATCATTAAACGCAGGGTACTCTCAAACTCTCAGTTCTATTAAGTTCCATTTAGGCAGGATGAAAAAGGTGCTGTGGTGTTTGATTCTTGTGGTATTTTGACCAATCACAGACATTTAAGACCTAAGGAAACTGTGTTCATTTGTAGAAAGGGGGTACGACACCTATAGGTGTTAATGTTTGAAAGGTATTTTGATATATGGGGTATATACTTATAGGCAAGATAAGTTTGTTTGTGACATAAATTCCTGGGAGAGGTGCAATTAGAGTTGAGTCCTGCACGTGGCTTAAATCCACCATGTTGTTTCTCTATTGTTTAATCCATCTGCATAAATCCAAAGAAAATGCCTCAGTACTAAATGTAAAACAAATTCTTGAATTTGTATTGTGTACTGTAAGTAATTTTCAGTTTTATCATTTAGGTGAGATAAAGTGTCTACAGTCCGAGTCGGAGAGACTTGCACATTTGAGTGTGGAAGAGAAAAGAGGACTGAGTGAAGAAAGGACAAAGAATAAAAATGAGATTGAAAACTCTCGGTTGGAAATCAGAAGGCTAAAGGCTGAAGCTGGGCAACTGGTTGAAAAGCACAAAATACAAGAGAGAGAAAGTGAGGCTCTGCGTGTGAAGCTGGATGTGAAAGATTGTGAAATGGACGCTCTGACAAAGAGAATGGAGGGACTTAAAACGGAAAACAAAGGGCTGTCAGCCTTGATTACTGAAAGAAATGATGATGTGGAGAGACTATCATCCAAAATCAGATCTCTGGAGTTTCAAATGCAAGAAGAAAAGGATGATATGGAAAGATGGAAAGAAAAAGTGAAGGATATTCAGAAAGAGAACAACGGAGTTTTGGAAAGAGTGGAGCAAAATCACAGAGTTCTGAAGGAGACATCAAAGATAGCTGATCTTCTGAGAGAAAGGGATGAAGTGATAATAAAGAATAAAAAACACATTGAAGATTTAATAGAAAAGGTGAAATTACAGGAAATGTTGTTTGAAGAAGTCAAACAAGAGAAAGATATTGAAATAGCTGCTAAAGTGAAGGGAGTAGAAGAAAGACAGAACGTGAGAGATGCAGAGATGAGAGAAAAAGAAAGGGAGTTAAAGGAGGCACTGGAACTGAAAGAAATAGAAAAGAAGGGGCTCAAAGAAAAGATAGAAGATTTGATGAAAGATAAAAAACATGTCTCTTGTCTGCTGAAGGAAAGGGACACTACTCTGGAAAGCTCCAGACAACGTTACAACCTGGATTGGATGAATACAGAAGTGAAAGATGAGATGGAACAGTGGCAGAAAAAGGCTGAGGTAGTGAAAGTGAAAAGAAAGCCCTACTAGAAAGATTGAACAACCTCATTCTTGTTGACAAGAAAGGGATGATTTTATAGATGCAACTGAGAGAAAGAGATGAAGAGATAAAAAAGCTAAAAGAAAAAGATCAAGAGACGGAAATAGAACAAGAAAGGAGGGGTAAACTAGAGGACGGAGACCAGATACTGAAAGGAGAAATCGCTGAACTGGAAGTGAAGCTCGATGAGCCTGTTGAAGAGAACACAGAAATGCAAAGAAAAGTGTTAGAGCAACAACTGAAACTACAATATCAGACAATCTCTATAAAAGAGAAAATGACTGATGTAAATGGACTGAAAAACACTTTAGAACACAAACATGGAGAGGAAAATGAGGAACTTAAAGACCAGTTGAAGACATATTTTCAGGGAAAAGAGGGAGAAATAGATCAACTAGAGGTTGAACTGACAAAAAGGAGAGGAAAGGAAGGAACGTTGTGCTCCGAGCTAGAGCACCTTGTTCAAGATCTTCAAGAAGAATTGAAGAGGAAAGAAGGGGAAATCAGTGCTTTTAAAGAGAGATCAGATTCAATTCTAAAAAAAAGAGAGGAGGACTTTAAAGAAGTGAAGGAAGAGAAGGAATCGGTGTCAATGGAGGTGGCAAAGCTAAGAGAAGAAATAATTGTACTTTCTTTGACCAAAGAAAAGGAGCGAAATGAAGAGAATAGAATAGTAAAAGAAGCTTTAAAGGCTGGCCTGGAGGAGATGGTCACTCTAAAGGAACTGCTCGAGGAGAGCCATCGAGAAGGAGAAAATCTCAGAAAGATCTTAGAGGAGAAGAAGGATGAGATAACGAAAGGAAGCAAGGAAGAACTCAAAACAACACAAGAAGAAGCAAAAGCTTTACACATCCAAGTTCAGTTACTGCAGAAGAAGGTTCAGGAACTCCAAGTGCAACTGTGGATCAGTGAAAGCAATAAAATTAAGAAGAGCCATGAAGTGGAAGAAAAAGAGTTAAGAGATCTGAATATTCAGCAGAGGTTGAAACAGCTGGAGGAGGATCAGAAAGAGAAAAATGATGAGATCAAAAATTGGGAAAAATTACTAAAAGAGGAGAAAAAGAACAGACAATGTGAGCTGGAGGAAAAAGACAGAAAGTTGCAACTCCTTAATGAAGAACTCCGAGAGAAGGAAAGTGACATTAACATAATGAAGAAAAAAATTGAGAATAATGAGAAATGGTTCCAATGTGTCAGTGAAGAATTGAGACAGAATGAGAGGGAGATGGACGGGAAGAAGAAAATTACTGAGAAGGAAAGAAGCTTTAAAGCTGTCCGAGAGGAACTGGGTGAAAAGGAGACTGAAAGTCTCAAAGAACAAATACTTATGAAAATTAAATTTTCAAAAGAAAACCTCCACAACCAACAAACAGAACTGGAAAAGGTTAGAATTAGTGCATTTAAAATTAAAAATAACATTAAAGCTCCTGTTATCCTAATATTCATTATCCAAATATGTTTGTGGGACATTTATTTGGATAATGGGCTTTGACTGTGTTTATAAATACAGTGTACATGATTAGTTAGCACATATTTATAGCATGTATATCATTCATATTACTTACAACCTGCAGAAGCGGTTTGAATTTTATTCTTAGTGTCCATTTTGTTAACTATTACAATTAATATAACGGCCGGCACGGTGGTTCAAGTGGTTAGCGTGGTTGCCTCACAGCTCCAGAGATCCCCGTTTCGATCCTGACCTTGAACTCCAGGAATTTGCATGTCCTCCCCGTATCTGTGTGGGTTTACTCCAGGTATTTCTTGAACACATGCATTAGGTTAATTGATCGCTCTAAATTGGCCCTAATTTGGTCCAGTATCGATGTAACCTTGCTCCTGTCGTGAATAGCCATTGATGCTGATGCGACATTAAATAAAACAGACAAATTAACATATAATTAATATACGGTAAGTTCCCAAGATACGAACCGGTTTGCATATCCAAAAATTTGTATGTCCAGCTTGTAAGCCTCTAACACAGGATCTCACTGTCATTTTAGTGTCCGTTGTTATGGCTCGCCACTTCTTAGTGACATCATCACTGCTTTTCCGCTTAATATCAGACATTCTGTGTTTACAATAGAGCAATAAGTCCACAAAAAGGAGATGTGTTACAGGATCGGCCTTTGCTCGGTTTCACTTTTCCCCGTGCACATATCATGCCATATCTGTTTGCTGAGTTTTTCATTGTTTGTGGACTCTTTATGCCCAGGTCTTAGTTTCGTTATTGCACTCAGTTCTCCAGTGCTTTTCAGTTTCTTAATAAAGCTCTGCTCTGTACCAGCTTTTAATGTTCATCTCCCGCTTTCTGCTCAAGTGTAAAACAACCACTTCTTGATTAAGCCCAAATATGACCGAGACCGAGTAAACAACAATATTCTGCTCGCCTCCATTAAGCGCCAGAGATGTGAACTAACTGACCACGCTGACACGCAACTTGAAATTCCAGCAGAGTCTTATTTTGCACAAATTAATTTTTAAATAGTCTTGAATGTATTGCTTACGTACGTTCACATTTTTGCAAGTTCTTTAGTCGAAGGTTAGCATCTAGGGGACTTGCTGTGTTGTAATTGTGTGTGCATACACTGATCAGCCATAACAATAAAGCTACTAACAAGTGAATTGAATAACATTGACAGTGGGATGTTCTGGACAGTGCTGTTAAACCTTTTGTCCTGGCATTCAGGTGGGTGATACTGACAGATACCACCTATCTAAACATTGTTGTAGACCAAGTAGATCCATACATTGAAATGGTATTCCCTAATGAGACCTCTTTCAGCATAATGTACCTTGACACAGTGTAAAGCTGTTCAGGTATGGTTTGACATGACAAAGAGTTCAGGGGCCTCCAAATTCCCCAGATTTCAGTCCGATCAAGCATCTGTGCGATATACTAGTCCCATCCATGAAAGCCCCACTTCACAACTTGCAGGACTTCAAGGATCTGCTGCTCATATCTTGGTGCTATATACTACAGAACACCTTCAGAGGTCTTGTGGAGTCCAGGTTTTGACAGTTCAGAGCCTTGGTGGCATGAGTAGAACAAACAAAACATTAGGCCAGCTGGTTTCAGTGTTGTAGCTGATCGGTGTGTGTAATCTACTTGGGCTTTGTTATTTTGCATTTAGTTACAGTGGTGCCTGAAATGTTTGGAAACCATTTAAAAGTTTCTATAGTTGTGCATAAATTTGAACTAAAACATCATCAAATTTTTACATAAGTCCTAAAAGTAGATAAAGAGAACCCAACTGAACAAATGATACAAAAATAATATACACCATTACATCATCACATCACATTTATTTATTGAGGAAAATGATCATTTTGAACAATAAAACAATATTACATATATGTGATTGACAAATCTAGATGAACCTTTGCTTTGTGTCTGCTATGACCCCTTGTGCAGTAAGAACTGCAACTAAACGTTAATCAGTCCTTCACATCGTCTTAGAGGAAGTTTAGCCCATTCCTCAGTACAGTCAAATAAAGACAAATTGATTTATATATTGCTTTTTACAATAGAACATTTCGTCCAAGCAGCTTTACAACAATCTAGACCCGTAGCCCCAATTACACAAGCCTAAAGTGACAGTGGAAAGGAAAAACTCCCTAAATGTGTTCAGGAAGAAACCATGGGTTTAAAAATTTAAACCATGGGATTAAAAATGGGAACCAGCCTCCTTGGCCAGCCTATATTTTATATGTAAGAAATAAATAAATAAAATGAGTAACAATGGTCTTGAATTTCGTTCTTTTGTAGATAGTCTGTCTGAGTGTGGATTGGTTGAGTAGATAAACTTTAGATGGTATGGAACCCCTTTAACCAAGGCGATGAGCATCAACATCTATTTTTCTGAGGTATTCCTTAGAAATCTGCTTCACAAACAGTTTGTGAAGCTCAGACTTTGATAGATCCCTGTAATGTAAATACAGCAGGGCACCCACCCACACCTGATTGTCATCCCACTGATTATAAACAACTGACTGTAATTTCATCTCCAACTTGAAATTACAGCTGCTAATCCTAGAGGTTCACATGCTTTTGCCACTCCCAGATATGTCATATTGGATCATGAAATGACGTTGACCAGACAAAACATGAAATATCTCAGGTTCATACTGTGTACAATGAATTAAAAGTCAAAGGACATGTAAGAAACTCTGGTTTTTTTGCATTTTACTGATTTTGGGTTGTAAACAGTTCACAATCTTTCAAGCACCACTGTAAACCCTGCTACCGTGAATTTCTGCTATAACATATAGAGTATTAAACTCACTATCCTATCAATAACCTGCTATTTAAAACATGGGAATCAAATCCAAACTGAGTGTTTACCGTAAGGGATCTTGATGACCGTCTTAACATCTTAACTCTACCTGTACCCTCCACTTACCAGTCCACATATGTGTGTAACCTAATCTTTTATTTTATTCAGTAGTTAATTAAGGTAAATCAGTGAAGAATCTCACTGTGCAAGCCCAAAGGACTTTTTACTCTTTTTGTCCACTCGTGCACTTGTAGCAAGAAACAGATTTGAGAACCTCAAACCATAAGTTAGCAATTAGGTTTATAGCCTACGTATTATTCGTGTTGCTTGCAACCTGCAAATCTGGTTTAAACTTAATTCTTACTGTGTATATATATTTCAGAAGTTGAATCTGTTCATCTGGACATAGATTTTGTTGGAGAAACGTTTCGTCATTCAATCTAAGTGACGAAACGTTTCTCCAACAAAATCTATGTCCAGATGAACAGATTCAACTTCTGAGATTTTCTTACCTGGATCATTGAGCATGCATCAAGATGTGTATATATATTGTTAGCAAGTAAATAAAATTTTCATTTTGTTTGCTTGGTTTATTTTGTAGAAAGTGGAGAACTGGTGTGTAGATGAATCGGAAAAAGAGTTAACTGAGCAGGAGCGTGTGTGTAGCCTGCAAAAAGCTGTGGCTGAACTGGAGTTACTGATAAAGAAACTTCAACAGAGAAATGCGCGACTGGATCAACGAACAAAGAGGCTAAGAGTGGAGAAAAGGAACCTTAAAGACACATTAAAACAGGTATAGTTATGTCAAGAGATCGCAGTTCATTAAAACAAACCCAAACTATTTATTTATTTATTTATGATGTATTGATTTCTGACTACAACCTACACATCCAACTTCAACAGGGTCTTGTGGACATAAAATCGTGTTTGTTTTTTTTATAAAACAAAATAACTACATGAGAAAACGTTTGTTGTTATTAGGAGGTTCACAACTTTTACTATGTCACTAGTGGGAACGCACTTTTTCACTTCTTTTGCAGAAACCTGGATATTGATCATCATAATTCTTAGTTCATGAAACTAAGCAAAATATTTTTGCTAACCAATGCTAGGTCCGTTGCATTTTGTCTGGTTACAGTACCTGATTCAAGTCTTTTGTAGCTTTTGTTGTTTGCCCTGCCCTGTTTGCTATGCTATGCTATGCAAAGTACACTCATTGACAAAACAATAATGCATCCAGATAGAAATGTCGGATTGCTGCAAAACTCAGCATGCAGTTGCGCCGCAGGCAGATATGTAAATGATTACAGGTGTGGTCATTTATACACTGGATCTTGCCACAAGAGGGGTTCAAAGTGCTTCTCCTACTGCTTTACAAAAGAATCTCTCAGAGGATACTTCTGGGTAGTGTACCTCTTGGTTTCTCCACACTCCATAGTTTGAAGCAAGTCCCAGCTGGTCCTGTAAAGGCTTGATTGGTGATAAATCTGCCGACCATGCATGTCAAGGAAGTGTTGCAGTTCCTGGGAAACCTTTGCTGTGTGTGGGCAAACATGATGAAAAATGCCAGTTGGAAGCCCTGTCATGAGAGGCAACACATGTGGCTGCAGGATGTCCTGCACATATCGCTGAGGTG
>JAJAGP010002076.1:26772-36914 GCA_025084515.1 Ancistrus triradiatus
ATGATTAAGATGTTGTAAAAACCTACTATATATACGATTATATATGATACAGATGCGGGAATTAAAAAATATCAAAGGTAAATATCTGCTAGCAGCTACGACACGGCGTCCTGTGTGCAACCGCGGATCAGTCTGGGTTGCCAGATCCTCGCAATCCTCGCGTCAGTTCTCTCAGCGTTCTCTCAGCGTTCTCTCAGCGACCCTCCATGACAAGCGACCTTAGACACCTGTGGGGAATTTACATGTTCTCCCCGTGTCTGTGTGAGTTTACTCCGGGGTACTCGGATTGATTACAATTGGCCCAATCTGAGTATGAATGACTAGCTTCGAAATAACCTTGTGTAGCCATGTAACTTTGTGTCTGTTGTAAATAGCCATTGATGCCGAAAGCGGCGTTAAATAAAACCAAATAAACCAATAAATTCCACCCCATTGAAATGGTGAAATGTACTATTTGATGTGCTGAATTGGGTGAAAATCTGGCCTTTTATCATATCCCTTTCAGGATTGCCATGTTCCAGCTGGAGCTGATGAAGTAAATAATCTGAGAGCACAAGCAACTGATCTCACTAAACAGGTAAATGCGTTTTTTAAACTGATATGAATTCATTTGCAAATTGTGTTATTCCTGCTGGTTTTAGTTAATAAAAATAAGCTTTTGATATTTTATAATAGTAAAATAGACACCATGCATAATTAGTGTAACACATGTGCACTGAAAAACACCTTTGTTAACTCCGACACAGTCTTATGCAAAATTTTAATTCACCTTTGCTGTTTAATACCTTTCATGCTGGAAATGAAATACAGTGCATATATAAAATCATAATTCCCTATTGAAATTGTTGCCTTTTGCCACATTATACCATGAAAATGATAAATAATGTCTAACTCTTTCCAACTGTATTTATACATTATAACCCTCACAATCAAAATAAAAATAACACTTTAAAAATGTAATTAGTAAAATATCTGGTATGAATAAAGTACTCTTTTAGAGTAACCATTATAAACTTGCTCAGGTACAAACAATCACCTTCCAGATTGCACTCCAGGCTAATGGGCACACACCTGACATCAACTGTAGGGGTTTTAATTACTTCAGAATAAAACCAGCTGCTCCTGGTGGATTCCAGTAATAGTAGTGCATGGTAACACAAACATTCACCATGGCTGGAAAGGTGCTTTTAAAAGGGCTCTGCAATAAAGTTGTGGAAAGGCACAAGTCAGGAGAAGGATACAAGAAGATTTCAGTGGCTTTAACTATCAGTACCTGTGAGTACTTTTCAGAGCATTATCAAGAAGAGGAAAGTGTATGGCACCACCAACACTTTGTCAAAATTGGGTCGTCCTTCCAAACTGGAAGACACTGATCAGGGAAGCTACCAAGAGGCCAATGACAACTTGAAGGACTTACAGTACATGTCTGTATGGCTTGTAAGTCTGAGATGGTCTTACAATTCTGAGATGGGTCATTCTGTACAAATGACAAGAATCTCAGAAACTTTACACAAAGCTGGCCTGTATGGCAGGGTAGCAAGAAAGAAGTTGTTCCTGAAAAAGTGCCAAACTGAGTCTCGTTTGTGCTTCTGACAAAAATCACTTGGAAGACTGTTATACCATGTGGCAAAAGGTTTTATGGCAGACGAAACCAAGACTGAACTCTTTGGACTGAACTCCAAGCTGTATATGTTTGGCAAAAACCAAACAGAACACCATCGAAAATGCACCAAAATACACCATGGATGCTACCAAGTACATCCAAATTATTGAAGAAAACTCCTGAAAATGGGCAGGAAGTTCAACTTCCAGCAAAATAATGACCCTAACACGCTTCCAAAAAAAACCCTCAAAAAGAAGTTAAGGATAAGAAGTTGAATTTCCTTCAGTGACAAGTGAAGTCATAACCTAAATCCAATAGAAAATTTGTGGAGAGCAGTGCTGAAATGAAACCTGGGAATTCAAAATCTATGTTTGTAGCATAGATTTAGATGTCTTTATGAACATCTTGCCTCTACCTGTACCCTCAACGTATCAATTCACCTATCAATGAATAACCTAAACTGTTATTTTGTTAATTTAACATAGAATTAATTAATTAAGTTAATTTTATATATTTAATATATGTCATATTGGATATTGGACATCTGAAAATTCTACACTGAGTTAGTTTTATCATAAGTTAACAAGTTTATTTAGTTTATGTAATAAACGTAAATGGTGTTCTGAAAGACTTACACGTACCTACACACTCCATTTGCCTCCTACCAGTATTTATGCTTATCCTTCCTGTAAGTCATGGGTGGTAATGTCATGATTTTTCTTTGCAAACCTGGCCAGTTGAAGTAATTCTTCCAGAGGTTTTTCTATTTAAAAGATGTCATTTTACCTTTTACTTATATTTCTTAATGACACTTCAGACAGTGAAAATTACAACCAGGAAATTTTAGACTTAAATTAAAGTTTAGTCTTTTTCTTCTCATTAAGAGACAGTTCTCATTATTTTTAGAGTGGGAGTCAGCTGTAATGGGATGCCCAAGGGTATCATTGCAAGAACATCCTGCAAGGCTTGAAGGGCCACAGAATTCATTAAGCTATGGAATTATCTAGACATTGCTTGGACTAAACAGTTCATCTCTGAGACCTTAGTGAAAACTTGGTGAATTTATAAAATCAGCATAATGTAATTTGACAAAAAAAATTGCATGAGAATGTATAATTACTTTTTTGTTATTTCCTTCCTGATTTTCTCCACTTATTATACTTGTTTAAAAAATAAGTAGTGTTGCAGTGATGCACCTTAGTGTGGCACCACTGTTGCTCTAGCAGCTTGAACAGTATGTCACTTCTACTTAAACTCAGTGTTTAAAGAAATCAAAAATTACAATGATTTGTATCGTCTTGCAAAAGTGAGCAGTAACAGTTATTGTGGGAAAAGAGGATTTAAAATGGACAATGAAATAAAACTCTGCAGAGCTAACAACCCTCCTCATATACCGTGGTGCTTGGACGTTTGTGAACCCTTTGAAGTTTCCATGTTTGGTTGCTACTACAGATCAACCACCGGAGCCCTGCATGCCAGCATATGATATAAGATCCCACTTGAACCCCCACCAGAGTGGCAGGAGGCTACAATAAATGCTCCAGAGGTCCTGCAGGGGATGTCCTGCATCCTCTACTCTAGGCCAATTTCCACAGATTTCTCACAAACGCAGCCATACTATAAAAACGACTGATTCAGTAGCGGCACCTAGGAGGGGAGCTAGCAGGTTTACAGAGTGTTTGCAGAGAGAACTTTAATTATCTGAAATGTGTTGCCTATTCATTAAGCCTCTTGTATTTATACCATGGGTTACGTCCACACTTTGCATGACATAGCTCTTAACTTTGTTGGTGCAAATGCGTGACGCTTCCAACACTTTCACCTCATTAGTAGGGGCTCTGCAAACAACGGAATCGATAAAACAACGGGAATTTCATGTATCGATTCACGTGTCGTGTCGCATGATTTATGTGTCCCCCGCCTTATCATATCCGCTTACGTTACTTGCGGCACTTGCGGTCAGCGCTGGAAAAAAAACACGAGCGATTGAACGGAGCGAGGCGGAGCCGGCGCGGACGTGGGAATCTTCAAAACAAGTTAGCATTAAGGCTATGTCCACACGTACACGGGTATTTTTCTAAAACGGGGGTTTTTCTAGATTCGTTTATAAAAAACATTTCGCGTCCACACAAGCACTTTTTTAAACAAAAAAAACTTCGTCCACATGAAAAACAAAAAAACGCCAAAAAACCGCACACACAGTTGCTATCAAGAGCAGAGCCAAACCAGCAGTCCTATATGCCGACGAAGCAGCTCACTCAGCGACAACAGCAACGTCCTATGCATACGAACATTTTCTCGCCATTGTTCTTCAACAACCACTTCGTTCTGAAAGCTGTCCAATCAACGAGAGGTCCGACCGGGTCTCGTCCCAAACCGGGGACGCTGGGGGCGGGAACTGCTTCGTGGGTGTGATGGATATAGCAGTGACCTCCGTAGCGCATTCTGACGCCTCTGTTCTTCAGTGTAATGAAAAAGTAATAATTGTAAATGTATGTGTAGATCTGTAACAAGTTCGGTCAGCAGTGTTACAGCTGGCACTATTTTAGCTACGTCCGCTATTGCACAAAATCGCCTCATGTAAACAAAGGAGATAACGGTGCACAAAGGGATGTTACAAGCAAGAAAATCTTCACCCTGGAAGGAGTTTTGCAAAAAAAAATGTCCGTTTTCAGTGACCTAAAACGCCGTTTTCGTGTGGACGAAAGATCAATACCCGTGTTTGTGTGGACAGGGCCATAGTCTCTAAAAAGAGAGCCAGCTTTAGCCTGGAGCATGTTGACATGCAAAGTTCCTAAAGAAAGGGAGTGAATGAGTTTGTATGTAGTGTTTGCATCAGAGATGCATTTATTTTCTTTATTATTTTAATTTATTAATTAATTTAATTTATTATTATTCATTTATTGTAAGCACTTATTTGCTCTGTTATTTAATGTGATATTTCTGAATGAAGACATGGAAAGTTTTTTTGTTTTTTTAACCCGATTCATCCATTAATCGAAAAAATAATCGACCGATTAATCGATTATTAAATAATCGTTAGTTGCAGCCCTATCATTAGGTGTTGCACATTATATTTTTCCCACACAACAGTTTATGGCACCCACTCCATTCATTAGCATTTAGCTGCTAGTGGTCTCACCAGGCATTCTGTTACATTCCAGCATTATGTCCTGTTTACTCTAAGATGAGTTTTTGCATTTCTTGGGTGGGCCCTTTGGTGTTTGTACAAGTCTTCTGCTTTCAATTACATATTTATGTTTACTCACATTCTTGGGTTCAGCCCCCTACTGTCTTCTGTGGTGTATTTCAATGTAAATTTTATTAAATGAGTAGTATTGATGTACATGAATGAGAAAATGTAATTTTATTAAAACACGTAGCATTGCATATTGGTTTATTGCATGAAGTTGCAAGTAGTGAACATTCAAACTAAATACTCATCTCAAAGTTCTTTACAAAATTGCGAGACAATGTCCACACTGCAGATACAAACCAAAATAAACTGTTACTGTAATCTCAGATAAACTTAACACCTTAAGAGAAGATAAAACAATTACAGCTCTGAAAAAAATACTCCACCACTGCTATTTTTTTTAAATCAACATATCTGCATTTATGACAGCAATTCCATTCCAGTATCTGATGAATTCCAACACAGACACACGGCATTGTACTTATGTAGGTACTGATTAGGTGATCATCTGAACCAAATCATATTTACACGTGGAAACTGCGATTGAAATATTGTTTTCTGAACTTCCCTATGTTATAACATTACTGCTGTTTGTTAAAAAAAAATCATATAAACCTTTTCCTTTGTATCATTATTTACATTATATTTACATTTACAGCATTTAGCAGACGCCCTTATCCAGAGCGACTTACAATTGGTACAGTCTTACAATCCAAGCAATTGTGGGTTAAGGGTCTTGCTCAAGGACCCAACAGTGGCTGCTTGGCAGAGGTGGGATTTGAACCCTGGACCTTCTGGTCCAGAGTCCAGTATCTTAACAGCTAGGCTACCACATTATTTGTATTATTAATTAAGGTGTGAAAACACTGCACATTATTTGTTATTTTGACCAGTTGTCATTTACAGCAAATAAATGCTCTTGTCAAAGCAAAAAAGTTCAATTTCACTCAAACACATGGGGAGGAAAAACTCCTCTGGGACAGAAACTGAAATGACTTAGCTAGCTAGTGCTGAGCAAGAATTCTCTGGTTTACGTAGTAATCCGATTGTATATAAATTATCTGCTTCAGGTTTCAGATTACAAAATTCAATGAAATAAGAATTAGACCAACACACCATACTAAAGACAAACCTGCCTCACTCATTAAACTAAACCGGTTAATCCTTGCCTGTTCAATCAAAACGACTTACTTTAAATTGACGGTTATATGTTACATTACTCCAAGTTATTTTTGTTAGCTTGAGTACCATTTTTTTTTTTTTGCTTGCTTTTACAAGATGACATGAATCAACACCATGAATATGAGTACGGAGAACTTGGCCATGGACCAAACTAGGCTATTGATGGGGTATTATACTGAGTAGACTGTTAACATCACCATGTGATATGTACCACATCAATGAATGATTAGAAAGTATTGTTTGATGTGATACTAGGCGTCTGGACTAGGTAGTAAACTGTGTATGAGTTTGATGGTTATTGCAACTAAATTGTTGTAGCTATTGTCTGATATGTGGTATACCAGAAAGGGCTCTGTAGTTTACTGTACCTCGGAATCTTCAACAAAAAGCCGTTCGAATTGGGGTTTGTTGGAATCCAATCCCATTCCAAAACAAACTCTGAGGTGGGTCACATGTGGTACACGTGTCTTATTGAAGTCAGAATTGTTGTTCGAATTTGGGGAGGCCAAAAAATTTTGAAACGTACTGTTCGATGTCCAAATTGGGTCCAATTTAAGAAGCTTTTGAAATTTGTAGTGTCTGCTGTTTCTCAGTTGAATCAATAACATAGCAAACATTACTTGCTAAATCTGTAATTGATGTGTCAAATAGTTGATAATATTTTGTTATTTCGCCCACCCCTAGCTTAAGCAACAAAAAAATTATTGTTTACATTTGGTAATGAAATTATATCTTTATCATGGCAATTCCCGTTTCAGATTTATTTATTTAGTTGTATTGTCTCAAAGCGAAAGAAGCTTTACACATTTAGAATAGCTGCTAATTTCTAGGGCCAATCCCCAAATTGAGGCCAATTTAGGGTTACAGTGGCAAGGAAAAAAAAAATTCGTTATTCACGGAAGAAGAAAACTTGGGAGGGTCAAGACTCAAAACTCATTGGACCCAGTCCTCCTTGGGTGGTTTGTTTAGATGATAAATGTAAGAATTAACTAATTTATCTAGTCAAATTAAGTCTGTAGTAGTAGTTAAAAAACAAAGTGTGCTTATTCATACCCTAGGCTACACACTTTGGCTTCTCAAGTGTGTTAGGGCTTTGCAGTTCAGAAGGGTTAAACATTAAAGAAGATATTAATATTCAGAAACAGAGTGTGTTTTAGATTTATGTAAGCAGAAAAATCATATGCCAGTGCAGATAGACTATTACATATGTTGTTTCTTTGATTTCCACCTGTATACGTTTTTAATTTACGTAATTCCACGAAAAAGTAAACAGGTCTGTGCAAAGGCACTATACTGTTTTTATTGTAGTGAAACTTTTCACACTGTTTTGGCTTGAATGGAGTGGAAAATATTTGAATATGGAATGTGTGGAATATATATGGACTATTTCAATATATTTCTGAATCGTTTTATCATTAGCTAAAGCCTTATGGTGACTCCTCCTGTATTTTTAACTTTTTGTCTCTGCAATTGTATAGGTTCAACGGTTGCATCTGCTGCTGGCTGCAGATCATCAGGAATTGTCTGAGTTTGTTGATTGTTCAATGAGGAATAGTATATTGCTGAAGACTTTGAGGCAGGACCTGAATGACTCCCTTGTGTTGGTAGCTAAGCGGCTTGTCCCTCCAGTTCTAGAGTCTGAAACACACAGACTGGACAGAAGCATGAAAGAAGAGCAGCTCAGACGTTCTCGGAGCAAAACTTAAGAAAGGTTTTCCTGCATTTTGTACTGCTGTTATGGTCATTTTACATGATAGATAAACACTTACCCTTCCGGGTGAATCACATTTATTAACTGGCCTTCTTCTGTTTAAGGTTTATTTGAAGTGTTTAATGTTTATTTACATGTGCACTCATTTTTTTTGTTTCTTTTATATATATATATAAATGTGTGTATCTGTATGTAGAATACACACACTGGTCACTTTATTAGGTACACCTGTTCAACTGCCCGATGCAAATATCTAATCAGCCAATCACATGCAACTCAGTGCATTTAGGCATGTAGACATGTTCAGGACTGTTGAAGAGCAACAGAATGGGGAAGAAAATGTGACTTAAGTGACTTTGAAGGTGGTCTGTAAAAGTGAAAACATTAAACCAAGACACAGTAGTTGAACTCCACAGTAATTTAACCTTACTGCAGCAGGACATCATACTGGGTACCACTCCTGCAGAGTGCCCAAGAACAGGCAACTGAGGCTACAGTTCGCAAAGGCTCATGAAAATCAAACAAAAGAAGACTGGAAAATGTTGCCTGGTCTGATGAGTCTCGATTTCTGCTGCAATATTTGGAATCCAATTTGGGGCCATCCCCAAACTGTTCCCACAAAGTTGGGAGCATGAAATTGTCCAAAATTTCTTGGTTGCTGAAGCATTAAGATTTCTTTTCACTGGAAGTAAGGGGCTGAAATACAACCCCACACCATAATTTCATTATCTAATTTTATTTCAGAGGATCCGAGTGTTCAGGCAGGACTGCGGATACAGGAGCAGATAAGATTTATATGTTAACAGAAGAATTTTAAACTGAATGTGAAGCGGGACAGGTAGCTAGTGTAGTTGAAATATAACTGGTGCTGATTTTTAGAGGGAGAAAGTCATCTAGTACTCTAGTTTTGCAGATATTTCAATGTGCGGATGGGTTTGCTAGGGATACCAATGAGAAGGGAGCTTGTAGCCTAAATTTTCAGTTTTAGTTCAAAAAAGAATGTAATAACAGAATAAACTTTCTCCATTGCCACAACAGCGAATAGTCTTCCTACACATAAAGCGGTTGGCAAGGTTTTCATTTAGAACCGTAAAATATCTCCATGTGACACTCCTCTTTCTTTCTGCCATGCAGTTTACAAGTCTTAGCACTCAGCTCTTTGACTTTGACTACGCCAAAACAGAGCAGGAGTAGGATGAGCACAGTATGCAAGCAAGATGTGAAAGGAGCGGTGTTTGCACAGACTTCTACTTTTTGATAAAGTGTGCAACGTACTAAACGTAAAGGAGAGAAACTGAAACTAAAGGATCGATCCAATCACACTAGTATTGATCCGATATCAATACCAATAGTATCGATATTTGGATCTATCAAATCCCTACCCCTACTACCTGGACCACTCAAAAACATTCACAGAGTTGTCCTTAAGGGTGACAAGTGATTGGAAACTGCAAGAATAATCAAACTCTATGCAGGATAATTGTGCTTTGTGGGAGCTGTACAGAGCAGGTCTGTGTTGCCTTGGGAGTAGCCTACTCTGGCTGCATATCAGCACAAAACTAAAATGACTAGTACGGCACGCTTCATTTTATCAATAAATAACTAAATAATGATCAAAACTTATTATTGTCTTTCTGACATTTTTATGACCTATTTTAATGAGAAATGCATTTTTATTATGTGTTATATTATAAATATGCATAAAATTTGTCAAACGGTCAAATGCTATGGTCTTTCCACTAGCTAACTTACCATCAGATTAATGTCCAGCTGCAGATCACTGTCATTACTACAATTAATACCTGACAAAGATAACAGAGCTGATTCATTCATCTGCGAGACGGGCAGATGACAGATCCGAGGCTCCTGTCTGTAAAAGTGCCGACTGGTGTGTGCAGTGTGCTGATACGTTTTTTAGATTCAAGCTTCATGTCCAATCAAATACTGAACTGTTCTGATAAAACAGTAGCTACAGGTAATTTGTTGCCAAGCCACTTTTATTTCCCAAAATTCCACGTTGGACTCTCAAAAATAAAAGGTATAAAATAAAATAAAAATTTTTCTTTTCATTTTCTGAGACATTTTGGGGGATTTTTGCTTTGTTCCTTATTCCAAAGCCTTTGTTGTATGGTCTTCATTTGTTATTCATGGGTGTGGATTTTGGTAATTGTATGCTAATTACAAGTGTGTGTGCGTTCCTTTATAATTAGCATAGAATTATGATAATCCGCGCCCATGGAAAACAAATGAAGACCATACAATGAAGACTTTGGAATGAGGAACAGAGCAAAAATCCTCTAAAATGTCTCAAAGAAAGCAAAGAAAAAATTATTCTGATGAGGAAATTGATGTTTTATTGAACAAACTGCATTCAAATTGACACCTTTTATTTTCTAGAGTCCATTATGGAATTTCGGGACATAAGTGGCTTGGCAGCCAATTTAAATAAA